>DF359418.1:54291-70030 GCA_000787875.1 Solanum virginianum
CCCATGGTATGTAAAAGAGTTGTAAACAGTATTCTATCAGGCGGCGAGACCGCGTATATGTTTATTGCTATTACAGGCGGCGAGACCGCAGCGGATTCCTCTTCGGCCGCCTATGGTTATTATATGATGTTTATATGATGTCTGGGTTAGCTGGTTGTGTTTTCCTTGCAGGTGAGGTTAGTCAGTAAAACAGAGGAAACTCTGCCGAATTTTTGGTAGATTTCCGCCTGTTACTCACCTCGAGAGTTAATAGAAAAGAGAGTATAGGGTGTCTCTATCGGGCACGGTCATGGCCCTAGGTGGGTCCTGACAGAAACCATATTTATGGCCTATATACCGTAAAGGGTCTCGTGGAACCTCTACTCAGCGAATTCTGCACACTTGGCCCAAAACTTATGCCAACCCAGTAATCCTAAAAAACAAATATAAAAACAAATCAATTCTACTAACATCCTATTGAGAATATAAAAAATTCTAAGTTTTAAGCATCAAAAGTGTTGTATTTTGACAACACATCAACACCCTCAACTTGATATTGTTGCTTACCCTGATGTGATAGACTCAATCTAATAAGCAACATTGTAATAGACAGACCTCAATCTAATGGCACACATCCCATCAAACTCAAGCACAAATACCTACACCACTTTTAGAAAAAACATAGATAGCTATACAGCAAACCAACACAGATCAATGCATGTGATAGTGCAACTATGACAAGCAAGATAATTATCAACAAGCCACAATCACTGAGTTAGTCGAATGTTAACAATGCAATGCAACTTCCCTCATAGGAAGAAGTCCCATATCTTACAATAAATTTTTCAGGTATAACCTTAGGAATACACAAATAACTCACTCTCACAAAAGATACTCAAATACCATACTCAATAACATATGCTTGCCCCTATACTTATGGCTATAACCATTGACAATTTTGACTAGGATCATATTAGGTCTTTACTGGCTTGTAACGTAGGCTTAGGGGGCTTTGGTATAATGTTTTAGGAAAATAGTGTCTAAAGGCCCTCCTTGACACCGTGTTTTTCTACACTTTAGCCACACCAACACTGTTATTTTTCATATTATTCTCCTTTGATCCTATTTCAAGATTTTTTTGAGTAGATATCCTGCATACCCTCAACACACCACCGACTAGTGAGAGCATCTAAAAGTAATGGTGATGTCTGAGATGGTGAGACAAAAGACTTTGTCTTCGACTCATTGCTGAATCTTAATACTAAATCTAACTCCTCTCTGGACGAAGTCATCTTAATAGAGCTACTACTATTGTTACCTCCCTTATCAGACTAGGGAGTGCGAAAAATAATAGCCTGGGTCTGGGCCTGCCTAAGTCTGGTGGCAGCCATGTCTGTGGTCTATTAGCATTTAGGTTAGGTCAGATACTGAGCTCCATAACTGATCCACTAACCTCGGGGGTATCCTACTCTCTTGTGGTCTCATCCTTGAGCCTCCTCTGCATGTCTCGAATCTCATCACATCTCGGCTTTGGGGCAATAGTACCTAAAAATACATATTTAACCAACATGGTTTGCCCACTAGTCAACAAATGAAAAGCAAGATTAAATCAGACTTGGTTATAGAAGGTTCTACGAAAGCAGTTCTACAGGCTATAGTGGAAACCACAAGCCACAAAAGGCTCTCGTAAAAATAGTGTCCATAATTTTGGTTTAATAAAATGGCATCTGCGAGGCTAGGTATAACTTGTAGATAGGTCTACAAGTCGTAGACGGAGTTGTAGATGTATTTTAGTGTTTAAACTTTTGCAGGCAGGGATCTACATGAGCTGTCTATGATTCATAAAATATTCACGATTCATAGAAGATCTTGCTTGGTAGATTCTCATAAACTTCAGGTTTCTAGATACTCATATGAAGGGAAATCACAGCTCATGGAAATTTCCATAGGTCACAAAAAACCCAGTGACCTGAGTTTCTAAGTCTATTAATACGGACCCGACACAAAACTTTTAACATTTGTAGCATCGAAGCAATACTCACACAACCCTACATGACTTAAATCAAAAACCCAACACCCAACATGCAAATTTTAACATACACCCCATCAAATATCATTTTACATGTCTTCCCAAGCAAATCGACCCCGTTTGAATGATTTAGCATCGAATTACACATGCCATCACAGATTAAATTTTCATGCACATTGGTATGTGATTATATGGATTTCAAACACATAATTCAAACACAAAGATGGGGCCATACACACCACTTTTCGAGATTTACACATATTCACATGTTGGCACTTATTTTCCTTAATTCAATTTTCAAACATAACAATGACATAGACGAGTGTATTCATCAAATTACCATACCCATCAATTAATTCCAACCTAATCATACAATTTACTGGTAATAAGAAGGATTTTTAAGACCAAGAGCTTATCAAATTTAATGACAAATATATGGAAATTGAGGGAGGAATTAAAGTGGTGGAACCCTAGGATTGCCAAAAAATTGGCTAGAAAATGGTAGAATGGTTATCGGCGGTGGTCGGAGGAATAAGGGAAGGGTCGACAGGTTTGACTAGTAATATTAGGGAAGAACAGGGTCAAAACTAATAGGCCTAGATTATACGAAATTCCAATTACGGGCCGTAGAGAATTTAGGGCCTTAAATTATGGTCTTGTAGAATGTCCAAACCCTAGTTTTAAGGGCTGGGTTTCAAAAACCAGCCTACGAGTCATATATTTGGATATGACTTGTAGAGTTAGTCATAAAAACCTCATAAATTAGTCAGTTAATTAGAAAACTTACCTGGGGTCCACGAGCCCCATTTATGGCTCGTAGTTTTATTTATGGACTGAAATGTTAGCTCGAGGACTAGAGTACATAATATTTTGATCACTGGAGGTGTTCTACGAGATAGTGTACATGTCGTAGATTTACATACAACCCATAGAACCAGTTGTAGAAGCACTTCTTGATACCTTTTCAGCCAAGGATAGCTTGCTCCATTATGTACCTACACATGCTTCATAGAACACACTATTACCTTATATGCTGTCACGACCCAAGCCTAGGGCCTAGATGTGACATGGCGTATGGAAAACCCGAAGAGGGACCATAAGTAAGCTTATTAACATATGATTACACATCCTTGGTCACGGAAGCAATAAAGTACAACAAGAGATAGTAAATAGGGATAATTGGGGCAAAGGACAACACTCATATCATCAATATCAAGAGGTAAGAGAGAGAATCGAGATCATAGCATTACACATGACATGTCCAACAACACCTCTAACCATAGAACATAGCAGGGGCAAATACAAGCAACTGGGCTCACCCTTATAGTCAAGTACATAATAAAAGAAAAGGGAGTCTTTATATATAGTATAAGATCAAAGTCAATGTCCCCGAAATGAAGGACTCACTAACTAGCTTTGAGAGAGAAAGATCGTACTAGCCACGTAGAGGAGGATGATCAAATGGGACTCCGATTCCTACATTGTAACATCATGTAGGCATAGAGTATGGATTAGTATATTTGAATGTGCTAAGTATGTAGGATGCAATACAACAAGGGATAAGCACCATGAGCGAAATGCATAACATAAGCAATGAATCAATATATAGCAATATGGCATGTATGAATGATAATTGATGTAAAATCATGTTTATATAGAACATAATACATGTTTAAGGAGAGACCATTATTAGTGAATATCCAAGGCCTAATACCCCATTTGAGAGGTGAATGAGGTATGAAGAAACCCTCAATTGGTAAATGAGGTACAAACCCCTATATATGGTTGATGAGGTACAAATCCCTTAACAAGGTTGATAAGGTATAAACCCCCCCCAACAAGGTTATCAAGGTACAAACCCCTCGACATGGTTACAGGGGCCTACCACCTCCCGAGCAAGGCAATTAAGGTAAAAACCCCTCAACAAAGTTACCCGGGCCTACAACCCCCTAGTGAGGCTTGGTCAATTCCCTAAACTATTGAGATAATATCATATGCATCATTTCTTTCGTCATCATAAAGTCATTCAACTCATAAGACATGTATTAGACCTCCAATTCCTCAAAATATATCAACTAGACATTTTATCAAACACTTGGTGGGTATGTATTTCAAGGGTAAAATAATGCAATTCAAGAGTGGATTCATGCTAGAAAATTCAATGTAAAACCATCAATAGATACTTGGTAACACCCTCAGGAAATATACATCAAAAACCTTCATCAAATCTCAAAGTAGATGTTAGATTCAAAGCTCAAAATATACTAAAACAATCATAATTTCATAAAGCCCCAACATAGTGTGCAGTGAAATTCATAATAAATAAGACCCATTAGTAAATCAACTTTAAATCATGCAATTTTAGGTGAAATAAACCTTGGGCATTATGGGTGAAAGGAACCCGTGAAAGAAACCTACATACCTTGACTTTGGAGAATCTCCGAAGAAGATTGGAGATGGAAACTTGAAGTTTGAATGAGAATCTTAAGATCCGGGTGAGTTTTGGGACTTGAAATTTGGAGGTGAAATGTTTTCTAAGTGTTTGAGAGATTATTTGGGAATATCTTGAATGATATGAGGGTGAAATAAGGCTAAGTATAGGTATTTTCACATATGAAGACACTTAGGAACAAAACCCAAAAGCCTTAGACCGACTCAACAAAACTGGGCATTTTTAACACTAAGGGACGCTCTTAGCGCGTTGCGCCTGCGGCGCGAAACCCTTACTATTTTTTGCCACTTTAAAATTTCAAAATTCGTTACGGTTGCTCTAAAATTAGGATTAGACCTATTTTCCACTCTATTTTTCCCCGTGAATAAGAATATAAAGTCAGATATTTGAAATCACGCACGAATTTTGATATATATGGAAATTATGATTTTTGGCATTTTCGAGGCACATTTTCAGGTACTTTTTGGGATCATTTCAATTCCTCCCCCTTGGGATTATTCATCCTCAAATGTCAAAAAAACATTCATGAGAAGACAAATCATGAAGAAATTGGCCCCCAACAAGAATGCAACAACACATTCTAAACACGATTTTAAAAATCTTGACATAAGTGTCAAAATCATCTTGAACTTGTCAACATAAACATGAATGCATGCAAATGACATAGGGGCTAAAACATAAGATTGGAAATCATAAAAGAAACGGACTTGATGTGTCATCACAAGATTGAATAGAGTGAAGGAGCTTAGGATATCACTTCTCCTTGCCCTTTCCAACTCCCCGAGAAAAACTATCGACTTGACAATTCTTTGAAAGGGCCTTGACGAACACCACATCCTAATTAATTAACTTTTCCCATCCATCCATCTAATATCTCCACCAGGATGTTCTCCCAATCTAACTCCTCCATAACACCTACAACCTCAAAAGGTCTATAACACTTGAGTCAACAACACACCTCCTCAACCTAGATGCATGATGAGCTAGACAAATTATATCCGTATTCATGGGCAACTCCAATTCTTATGAAACCTTATTGTCACGACCCAAGCCTAAGGCCTAGACGTGATCGGTGAATAGGCAACCCGAAGGAACTCTAAAGAGGCCACATAGCATATCATTAAACATCCTTGGTCGTGAAAGCAATGTAAAGCAATGTAAGAAAATAAACAAGGGGAATTGGGACTAAGGGAGAGAGAGATTTATACTTAAATAACTTGAATATCATAAGTGAGTCAAAGCTCAAGCATAATACATAACATGTCCAGCAATACCTCTATGCATAGATAAGAGTGGGGGCCAAGAAAAAGCAACTGGACTTACCCTCATAGTTAAAATAAAACAAAATAAAGATGTCTTAATACAAAAATAAGAGCAACATAGACTAAGGTCCCAGAAGTGCAGGTATCACCAACTAGCTTTGAGTAGAACCGAGCTAGCCATATAGATGTGGAGGATTATAAACTTGGGCACTGGTTCCTATATGGTGATATGATGTAGGCAAGAGTATATGTTAGTACGTTTCAATATACTAAGTATGTGGGATCAATGTAACAAGAGATAAGTATCATAATCCAAAATGCATAACAATAGTCTATAGGCATTATACATAGCAATATGACATGTATGATCAATGCATAAGTAATACATACTTAAGTAATTCATGCTCATATAGGATATCATAATAGTAGAAGATACCAAGCTAGATTTCCAAAGTACAAACCCCTTGTTAGGTTAGTGATGATAACACCTATCACCCTAGTATGCGAGGTACAAACCCCTTATCAAGGTTAGTGATTATAGCACCCATCACCCTAGTGTACTAGATTTCCAAAGTACAAACCCCTTGGTAGGTTAGTGATGATAGCACCCATCACCCTAGTGTACTAAGTTTCCAAAGTACAAACTGCTTGGTAGGTTAGTGATGATAGCACCCATCACCCTAGTGTGTGATGTAAAATCCCCTCATCAAAGTTAGTAATGACAACACCCATCACCCTAATGTGCTAGACTTCTAAAGTACAAACCCCTTGGTAGGTTAGTGAATATAATACCCATCACCCTAGTGTTTAAGGTACAAATCCCTCATCAAGGTTAGTGATGACAACACCCGTCACCCTAGTATGACACTTTAAATAGGACTCATTATGTACATAAGCTCATTTCATCATCATATAGTCATTCAAATAATATCTCATGCTTTGGGCCTTTAATTCCTTAAGAAACCATAATCGAACATTTTATCAAACAATTATGGGGTGTAAATGGGGTAAAAGACCATGTAATTTAGAGATGAAATCATGTAAGAAAATCTGTTGTAAAACTATAAATCAACACCTTGCAACACCCCCAAAAATACACATCAAAACCCCTCATCAAATCAAACATTAGATCTGAGATTTAGAGCTCAAAACATGCTAAAACAACCATTCTTCCACGAACACAAATCATTGTATAGTAAATTTGTTAGTATACAACACCCACATGTAAAATCAACTTTAAATCATGCAATATTAGTAAAAAAGGGCTAAGGCACCATAGGTGAAAGGATCTAATGGTTTAACACCATATATCTTGACTTTGGAGAACCTTTGAAGAAGATTAGAGATGGACACTTGAAGCTTGAATGAAATCTTTAAGATTGGTCTTGAGATTTGGGACTTAAATTTTGGGAGAAATATGAGTCTAAATGTTTGAGTGAGTATTGGGAAATGTTTAGGATGATATAAGAGTGAAATAAGGCTAAGTATAGGCAATTTCAAGTGTGGGAACCCTTAGTCCCAAGGCTTAAAAGTCTTGGACAAAAAAATTACAATAGGAACCAAAAATAACAGGGGTGCGTCGCGAAAGTAAGGGGGATTTGTCTCTAAAAATTGCATTTTTTGCATAAATGAGTTCTAGGAAAATGGGCATAAATCCATAATTTGAACTAGGAATAAGGTGAAACAAAGTGTGTTGGAAGGCTAATTTAATGAACTTTAAGTTAGTAGGTCGTGCACCACCCAATTCTTAGTATGCTAAGTGATATGCCCCTTCAAAGTTGACCCTCCTAAATAGCATTTTTTGCGATTTTTGGATTTTGATACGATTGCTCTAAAATTCGGGTTAGACCCATTTCCCACTCAACTTACCCCCTGAACCAAAATATAAAGTTAGATTTTCGAAATAATAAGATTTTTAGATATATGAAAATTACGATTCGGGTACTTTCGGGGCATATTTTTAGGCACTTTTTGTAGTCGTTACAATATTTTCCCATTGGTAACATTCATTCTCGAATGCAAAAAAGGCCTACAAGACAAGAGTGATCGTAAAAAAATCAGCCCCTACAAGAATGCAACATTACACTTAAAACACCATTTTTAAAATCTCAACATAAGTGTAAAATCATTATATACTTGCCAACTTAAACATGGATGCATATGAATGACATAGGGGCTGAAACATAAGGCTTGGAATCATGAAAAGGACTTGACATGTCATCTTAAGCTTCTATAGAATGAAAAAGATATAAATGTTGCTTCTCCATGCCTACACCAGCTCCTTGATAGACATATACGAATAGACAACTCTTCCAATGGGCCTTGACGAACACTGTATCATTATCAATCAATCTCTCCACTCATCTATCCAACACCTCCACTGGGACCTTCTCCTAAGCAAACTTATCCTCTTCATCACCCACAATCTCAAAGAGTGCTACAACACTAGAGTCACCATCACATCCCATCAACCTAGAAATATGTCAAATTAAATAACTATACTCTTATCCATAGGCAATTCCCAAACTTATGCAACCTTACCAACTTCCTCTACTCTTTAAAAAGGACTCACAATCATAGACTCATATTGTTAACCTTAACCATACCTATTACACTTATTGCCACAAATTACTATCTCCCCTTTGGGAGATAACCTCTACTCTACCCTCTTTCCACCCAAAACTTCCAACTCTAATAAGGCGAAATCAAGGCTTTGCCTAATCTAGACCTCTTAACCCAAGCAGATTTGGAACCACCAGGAACACTATACTATCATTCTCAACTTCCCTCAACCTAACTTCCAATCTAACCAACCAATGGACCACACTAGTCTCCTTTTTACCACTATTATCCACGTATGTTAGGCTACCCATAAGCACCCTACTTAGAGCACCAACCATAAAATTAGAGTTACTAGGAAAATAGTGCACACTCATATAATGATTCTTACGGAGTTCTAACCACCATCTTGTTACCTACAATTCAAACTTATCATATTTAGCAAACAACCTCTCATCCTCCAAGGCTTGCAACACTACCCCAAATGATTCACAAGCTCAAAGTAAATCAATACCTCGACCATCCTTACCCATCATATTACAATCTTACAGGTTCTACACTCATTAGGAACATGCTATGCAAGTAGCCCAAACTACCCCATGACTCCCAACACAACAAGTTAAAGAGCCAAAATCAAAGACATATATGTGATCACAATATTGTCATAACAAACCTTTTATCAAAATTATACCATAAAACGAAATTGGGCTTACCCATATCATAATTTTTTTCAGAATAATCCATGTACATAAATGCATATGCTAAGAAAATTGAGGAAATGACATGGGTAATTAAGACTCTATTTAAAATCAACATTTATGTTATGAAGTTAAAGTGAAAACATAGTTAAATCCATATTTAAATCCAGAGTATAATCCCTCATGCATAAATCATTTAAACAGGGAACATGCATACTTATAACGTCATAAACCCAAATTAATCCTCATATAATGGCTTAAATCACATTAAAATCATCAAGTAAACACTACACATGCATCAATAGAATTTTAGGAATCATAATACTCAAATCCCAAATTAAAATAGGTAAAATCCATGTACGTTTTCCTGAAAATAATTTTGGGTCTCCTTGATTGGAAGGAACCAAGGATCAACCCATATACATATGAATCCTACTAGCACCAAGGAATAACACAAGAAATAGTAACTCTTGGACCAATCAAATCACCCTACTCACAACATCTGGTAATAGCCCACTAACCCTAGAGGCTTCTAATACCTATTGAAGTCTAAGGACTACATTAATCTCTAATCACCTTCGTCTTACTAAGGTCCACCTTAATCTCATCACTCGGCACCACACATCCTAGGAAGGCAACTTTTTATCTCCAAGATTCCCTTCTCTCCTTCTTAGCACCCAACCGTTTTCCTTGAACTTGTAGTACTACACTCAAATGATTCACATGCACTACGTCATTAGGGAACAAACCATATTATCATCACCAAAATCACCATAAACTTATTAGAGTGAGGACTAAATATCTTACTCATGAGACTTATAGGCATACCCGGTGTACTAATCAAATCAAAGGACACTACCCCAAAATTTAAAATATCGAAAAGGACATTCAAAGCCTCATCTACCACTAACAATAATTTTATAGACAAAAAACCTTAAGGTTCAATACCTCCATTTCTCACAAGATGACAAATGCAACCTCTTAGAGATTAATTGTACCGTAACATAAGAAATGGACCTACTTCCCTTGCTACTACTTAACAATCTCCCACTCAAAGACGGGCTCATTAGGGATTCGGGATGTAGCTCTATGGGTCCTACCATCCATGAAAACATAACATGCATGTAACTATTCCATCCCTAAAATGACATCAAAATTTACCATACCAACTCCAACAATCTAAAAAGCAAGACCTAATGTAATACAAACCTAGATCAACACCTATGAACCTTCTAGCAACAATATATCCAACCAGGAGAATAGACACAAAAGATTCACACAACCACTTGGGCACATAAGAAGCCCCAACATCAACTAAAAGAATAGAGAAGAAATAGTGAAACTTGAATTCATCAAAATCTAAAGCTTCTACTTTGCTTTCCTCCTTGAAGTAGCATAACCAACTAAAAGAACAAAGAGCATTCGTTAGAGGAAAAGCCCTATCTCATTTCTAAAGAACAACATTGACATGAAGAATGGAACATTTCCTAAAATATCTCATAGCCTCCTACTTATAGTTGTGGTGCACAAAATAACCATGAATAAGACTCTAATCGACGTGGTCAGTTGGACACTGAGGATCTATCAAGCTAGTGCTCTGATACCATCTTTGTCATGATCCAAGCCTAGGACATAGATGTGACTAGTGAATAGGAACCCAAAGTAACCCCAAATAAGCCTCATAGCATATCATTACAGATCCTTGGCCACAGAAGAAATGTAAAGTAATGTAAAAAACATAAACAAGGGGAATTAGGTCTAAGGGAGAGATATATTTATACTTAAATAGCTTGAATATCATAAGTGAGTCAAAGCTCAAGCACAATATATAACATGTCCATCAACACCTCTATGCATAGATAAGAGTGAGGGCCAAGACAAAGCAACTGAGCTCACCCTCATAGTTAAAATAGAACTTAAGAAAGATGTCTCAATACAAAGATAAAAGCAATATAGATTAAGGTCCCCGAAGTAGAGGACTCACCAACTAGCGTTGAGTAGAACTGATCTAGCCATGTAGAGAAGGAGGATGATCAACATGGGCACTGATTCTTACATGGTGATATCATGTAGGCAAGAGTATACGTTAGTACATTTGAATGTACTAAGTATATAGGATGCAATGCAATAAGAGATAAGCATCATAATCCAAAATACATAACAATAGGCAATAGACATGTATATAGAAGTATGACATATATGATCAATGCATAAGTAAAACATGCTTAAGTAACTCATGCTCATATAGAATATCATATGTCTAGAAGATACCAAGCTAGATTTCCAAAGTATAAACCCCTTGGTAGATTAGTGATGATAGCACCCATCACCCTAGTGTGTGAGGTACAAACCCCTCAGGTTAGTGATGATAGCACCCATCACCCTAATGTGCTTGATTTCCAAAGTACAAACCCCTTGGTAGGTTAGTTATGATAGCACCCATAACCCTAGTTTGTGAGGTACAAACCCCTCATTAAGGTTAGTGATGATAGCAACCATCACCCTAATGTGACACGTTAAATAGGATTCATCATGTACATAAGCTCATTTCATCATCATATAGTCATTCAAATCGTGTCTCATGCTTTGGGCATTCAATTCCTAAAGAAACTATAACCGAACATTTTATCAAATAATTAGGGGGTGTGTAAATGGGGTAAAAGACCATACAATTTAGAGATAAAATCATGCATGAAAATATGTTTTAAAACCATCAATTAACACATTTCAACACCCCTACGAATAAACATCATTAGATCCAAGATTTAGAGCTCACAACATGCTAAAATAACCATACTTCCATGAACACAAATTACTATGTAGTAAATTTCTTAATATACAAGACCCACATGTAAAATCAACTTTAAATCATGCAATATTAGTAAAAAGGGGGCTTAGGCACCATAGGTGAAAGGACTCAATGGTTCAATACCACATACCTTGACTTTGGAGAAACTTTGAAAAAGACTGGAGATGGAGACTTGAAGCATGAATGAAATCCTTAAGATTGGTCTTGAGTTTTCGGACTTGAATTTAGGGTGAAATATGAGTCTAAATGTTTGAGTGAGTATTGAGAAATGTTTAGGTTGATATGAGGGTGAAATAAGGCTAAGTATAGGTATTTTCAAGTGTGGGAACCCTTAGGCCTAAGACTTAAAAGTCTTGGATCAAAAAAATTAAAATAGGAACCAAAAATAACAAAGGCGCGTTGCGGAAGTAAGGCGGATTTGTCTCTGGAAAATGCATTTTTTCACAAATGAGTTCTATGAAAATTAGAATAAATCCTTTATCTGAACTCGAAATGAGGTGAAACAAAGTGTCTTGGAAAGCTTATTCAATGAGCTTTAAGTAGTAAGTTATGGGCCATGTAATTATTTGTATGCTAAGAGATATATCCCTTCAAAGTTGACCCTCCGAAATAACATTGTTTGCGATTTTTGGATTTTGATACAGTTGCTCTAAAATTTGGGATAGACCTATTCCCCACTCAATTTGAACCCCTCAACAATAATAAATTGCAAATCTTTCGCTCTTAAATCAGGTTAGACCCTTTTTCACCTAATTTTGATCTCCTGAACAAGAATATGAAGTCGGATTTTTGAAATAACAAACAAATTTTTAGATATATGGAAATTATGATTCTGAGGCATATTTTTAGGCATTTTTTGGGTCTTTACACTTACCAATCCTCCTCAACACTCTATAAGGACCCACATATCTCGGGCTTAACATACCCTTCTTACCAAAACAAACCACACTCTCTATGTGTCAAACCTTCAAATAGATCCAATCACCAACTTTAAATTCATGGTCTCTCCTCCTCACATCGGCATAGGATTTCTGACGACTTTGGGCACTTTCCAACCTTCCTCTAATCACCCTTACCTTTTCAAGAGACTCCATAACCAGATACAAACTCATCAAAACCACCTCCTCTACCTCAAACCACCCAATCAGTGATCTACAACATCTACCACAGAGAGCCTCAAAAGGGGCCATAACCATACTAGAGTGGTTGCTATTGTTGTATGCAAAGTCAATCACTAGAAGATGATCATCTCAACTACCCTTAAGCTCCAATACACAAGCCCTAAGCATGACCTCAAATGTTTGGATAGTTCTTTTGCCTTAGCCATCCATTTGAGGGTGGAAGGTCGTACTAAGCTTAACTTTTGTACCAAGAACCCTTTAGAAGGACCTCCAAAAGTGTGAAGTAAATTGAGCAACACATTTTGATATGATAGAGAAGGGCACCTTATGCATCTCATGAATGTACAATCTAGCATAATCTTCAGCCCCATATGTTGTCTTAACCGATAGGAAATGAACTGATTTTATCGTTCTAACACCCATAACCTAAATGGATTCAAAACCCTCTCTAGTCTTTGGCAACCCAACAACAAAACCCATATTAATTTCTCCCCACTTCCAAGTAGGAATCTCTATGTCTTGGGCTAGGGCACCCAACCTTTGATATTTGGTTATGACTTATTGGCAATTATGAAAATCGAATACAAATTTGGAAACATTTCTCTTCATACCTCCCCACCAATACACCTCTCAAATCTCTATACATCTTACTAGAACTGGGATGAATAGAATAGGAAGAACCATGAGCCTCATCAAGAATCTTTTCCCCCAAACCATCAACACAAGGTACACACAACCTATCTTGGTACCTAAGGGCACCATCTCCCCCTTGGGAGAAAACCTCCACCTAACCATCTCTTAGCAATGCCTTCAATTCCAACAAAACGGGGTCAAGATCTTGCTTAGCTTTCACCTTCTCAACAAATAAAGATTAAGAACTATCAACAACAACACCCCCATTATCAGCCTTTTCCAACCTATCCCCCAATTTACCAAACCTGTGGATCTCCCTAGACACCCCTTTTCTACCATTATCAACATGAGCTAGGCGACCCATCGACACTCTACGCAAAGCATTAGCCATAATGTTAGCCTTATCGGGATGATAATGCATACTCATATCATAATCTTTAAGAAGTTCCAACCACCTTCGTTGTCTTAAGTTGAGATCCTTTTGAGTGAAGACATATTGGAGATTCTTATGATCGGTGAACACATCACATGCACCCTATACAAATAATGATGCCAAATTTCAAAGCAAAGACCACGACGGCTAACTCAAGATCATAGGTAGGATAATCCTTTCTAAGCATCTTAAGTTGTCTAGAAGCATAGGCTATCACCATACTATTTAGCATCAAAACACCACCCAAGCAATTCTAGAAGCACCACAATACATAACAAACCCTTTTCTATCCCTTCCGTTAGTGACAATATAGGAGTGAACACAAGCATATCTTTCAAGGTTTGGAATCTCCTTTCTGACTTATTGGTCTATATAAACTTAGCCTTCTTTTGAGTCAATTTATTCATGGGAGAAGCAATAGAAGAACACCCATTAACAAACCTATGATTGTAACCCGCTATGCCCAAGAAACTTCTAATGTCCGACGGGGCCAATGGTGTAGGCTAATTTCTAATCACATCCGTCTATTTAGGATATACCTTAATAACATCGCCCCCACACCACGTGACCTATAAAGGCAACTTCTTTCAATGAAAATTCATACTTTTCATATTTAGCATACAACTTCGTTTCCCTCAATCTTTGCAACACTACCCTCAAATTAGCCACATGCTCCTCCTCACTATGAGAATAAATCAAAATATCATCAATTAAGACCACAATAATAAATCAAGATTAGGTTTAAAGACCCTATTCGTGTGATCTGTAGACATAATCGGTGCTTAGCTAAAAAAAAGGCACCACCTAAATTCAAAATATCGAAAAGGATATTTACAAACTTATTGATCCCCAGAAATAAATCAATAGAAGTGACTTAGATTCAACACCCTTAATTCTTATAAGATGATAAATGCAACCCTTGGAGTTCAATTGTAAATTCAGACAAGAAATGGACTTACCCTTTCACAACCATATTACAAGCCCCCACTCAAAGATAAATTTATTAGGGAATTGGAATCTAACTTTACGGGCTCTAGAATCAATGGAAAACACAATAAGCATGCAACTAATCCATCCGTAGTATGACATCAAAATCCACCACATCAAATCCAACAAGTCAGAAGGCAAGACCTAACGCAATATGGACATGGAACAACACCTATGAACCTTCTAACAACAATAGACTCAATAAATGGGGTATACTACAAGCGTTCACATAACAACTCGGGTACACTATAAGCCCACTAGCAATACAAAAGAATGATGAAAGAGATATTGAAAGAGATAGTGGCACTCGGGCCTATCAAGGCATACACATCAAAACCAATGGAAATTTCAACATACCAGTGGCAACATCGAGCACCTCATCCCCTCCTTGAACCCCTTGATCAACATGACCATCTATCCTTTGTGGTTGGCCATCCTTACAATTATTGTGAGTATGTGGACAATCTGGAATTTTGTGGCCCATCTCACCACACCTAAAGCATGTACTCATGTTCCACCAACATGTACCACTACGATTCCTCCCACATCTTGAGCATTTAAGATGAGTCACCCCATCATCAACCCAATACTCTTATTGTATTCACGAGGACAATCCCTCTTCTTATACCACTTTTCACCACAACAGAAGTAAGCATTGGTGCCCCTCAAATATGAGCCTCTATGCACCTTAGCACATGTTGGACACATAAAATCAACATTGGAACTTTCCTTCAAAATGGGCCCTCTTGGCCTCACTACCCCTTCTCTTACCATTTA
>DF359418.1:70063-82032 GCA_000787875.1 Solanum virginianum
TAGAGACTTTAGAACTTCCCTCCAAAATGGGCCCTCTTATCGTCACTACCCCTTCTTTTACCATTTAAAGTCTCGGGAGCACTCACTTATTGATTGAGATGAGTTGTCAATTTTGTCACCGCTTTGGCCAGTACCATAGAGCATTATAAACTTCCGCATTTGATATATCACCATTTTGTGTAGCTTGAGACATGTCCTAAAATGTAACAGTTAGGGATTGGCAATAATACCTATGGGACCTAACTCTATCACATGACATAGATCATGGAGAACCAAAAAATTTTCTAGAGCGCCTCATAGCCTCCTATTCATAGTCATGGCGCACTTCATAACCATGAATAAGACTCTAATCGACGCAGTGTGTTGGACTCCAAGGACCTAGTAACCTAGTTCTCTGGTACTAAGTTTGTCACGACCCAAGCCTAGGGCCTAGACCTAACACAATGCATAGGGAATTCGAAAGGGGACCCTAAGCAACCCTCTTAACATATAATTACACATCTTTGGTCGCATAAGTAATAAAGCACAACAAGTGACAGTAAATAGGGGTAATTGGGGCTAAGGGACAACTTTCATATCATTAACCTCAAGAGTCAAGAGAGAGAGTCGAGCTTATAGCATTACACATAATATGTCCAACACCACCTCTAACCATAGAACTTAGTGGGGGCCATGACAAGTAACTAGGCTCACCCTTATAGTCAAGTACATAATAAAAGAAAAGGGAGTCTTTATACATAGTATAATATTAAAGTCGATGTCCCTGAAAAGGAGGACTAACCAACTAGCGTTGAGAGAGAGAGATCTTACTAGCAATGTGAAGGAGGATGATCAAGTGGGACTTCGGTTCCTGCTTGGTAACATCATATAGGCATAGAATATGTGTTAGTACGTTTGAATGTACTACGTATGTAGGATACAATGCAACAAGGGATAAGCATCATAAGCAAAATGCATAATATAGGCAATGAATCATCATATGCCGATATGGCATGTACGAATGATGTTTGAAGTAAAATTATGCTTATATAGAACATAATACATGTGTAATAAGTTACCATTATTAGTGAATATCCAAGACCTATCACCCCCTCGAAGAGGCGAATGAGGTGCAAACCCTTTAATCGGTTGATAACGTACAAACCCCTCAACATGGTTGATGAGGTACAAACCCCTCAACAAGGTTGATGAGGTACAAACCCCCTAAGAAGGTTATCAAGGTACAAACCCCTTGACATAGATACTTGGTAACACCCTCAAGCAATATACATCAAAAACCTTCATCAAATGTCTCAATAGATCTTATATTTATAGCTCAAAACATACTAAAACAATCATAATTTCATAAAATACCAACATATTGTGCAGTAAGATTCATAATAAATAAGACCTATGAGTAAATCAACTTTAAATCATGCAATTTTACCTAAAATAAAGCTTGGGCATCATGGGTGATAGGAACCCCTAAAAGAAACTCACATACCTTAACTTTGGAGAATCCTTAAAGAAGATTGGAGATGGAAACTTGAAGCTTGTATGAGAACCTTAAGATCTGGATGAGTTTTTGGACTTGAAATTTGGAGGTGAAATGTTGTCTAAGTTTTTGAGAGAGTATTTAGAAAATTTTTGAATGATATGAGGGTGAAATAAGGCTAAGTATAGGTATTTTCACATATGGAACCCAGACCTAAAAGCCTTGGACCGACTCAAGAAAACTAGGCATTCTTAACACTAAGGTGCGCCCTTAGCGCGTTGCGCCTGGGGCGCGAAAATCTCACTATTTTTTGCACTTTGTAATTTTCAAATTCACTACAGTTGATCTAAAATTGGAGTTAAACCCATTTCCTACTCAATATTTTCTTGTGAACAAGAATATAAAGTCAAAATTTTGAAATTATGAACATATTTTGAGATACATGGAAATTATAATTCTGGGCACTTTCGAGGCACAATTTTAGGTACATTTTTGGGTCGTTTGATATATGGTAAGTCTAATGTCCAAAATTACAATCAAAATGCAAAAACTTAAACTACCTACAAGTCTAAAAGCTATAAAAAAAAATAACCGTAACTATTACATCAAATATCTTGGGTTGCCTCCTAAGTAGTGCCTGATTAATTACCGCGACACGACATAGACAACTTGGTTATTCAGACTTCACCAAGTGCCTAAACCTCTATCTTGAGATTGTCTGGCCTCTTTATAAACTGAAAGATATTGAAGATAACTTTTTCATCATTCAATGTAAACTAGAGTTGGCCAGGTTCCGTATCTAGTAGTGCTTGACTAGTGGCTAGGAAGGGCCTTCCCAAGATGATTGGGACTTCAAAGTCATGTTTTCAATCTAGGATCACAAAGTCTATGAGGAATATAAATTTCTCAACTTTGATGAGTACATCATAAAGTATCCCCACAGACTTCTTCACCATGAGATCAACCATCAAAAATCACATGTTTATTGGAGTAGGGTATCCTAGTCTTAGCTTCTTGAAAACCACAAGGGGTATTAGATTTATGCTGGCACCAAGATCGCACAATGCACTTGCGAAATCCATATCTCCAATAGTGCAGGTATGGTGAAACCACCGGGATCTTTTCAGTTTTGCACCAAGGACCTTGTGGCAATTTGTACTATAAAGCTGCAGCTTTTCGAAGAGTTCCTGACTCACAGTGCACTTCTTTGTAACTAGGTCTTTCATAAACTTTGAAAACCCTAACATATTTTCCAATGCCTCAATGAGGGGATGTTGATAGAGAGTTGTTTCTGCATGGAGTGAAAGTGTTTGAACTTTCCCTCCTCCTTCTTTTTGATTCTTTGAGGGAAGTAAGGAGGAGGTCTAGGAATGGGCTTCAGATATTGTGGTGCCTCTACAGCATAAATCACTCTATCCTTGACACAATCATCTTTAACATTAGCATCCTTGACCTCAACTACTTCCTCTCGAATATCATCATCATCCACTAAGATGGGATGTTATAAGACCTTGTTGGAGCATGGAAAATTTGGTTTTGGTGAGTTTTTGACTAAGGTAATGCTCCATGGGAGCCCTCAAGGTCCATGTGAGGTCACACAGCCCATGTAGGGTCTCCTTGGAGTGAACCTTGGCCTCATATTTCGGTATTGACCCTTAGCGTGGAGTTTCAAGCTAAGAAAAGCCACACATGGGCTATGTGACACTTCACAGACTGTGTGGAGGGCTATGTGGTGTTCTTAAGCTTAGAATTCCTCTGTTTAGGACTAATTGAGGGGACATGGCAACCTATAAAAATTGTGTGGTGTCTCAGGAGCCATGAGGTCCTTCATATGGCTTCTGGAGTGAAAATGTTTCTAAGTGTTTAATCACCATCTCAAAACCTTATGGTACAGAATTTTTATTTTTTCCAAGTGTAGGGATATGGGTAGTCACATAGACCGTGTGAGCTCACACGCCCTCTGTGCGATTGATTTTATCAATTTTTTTCTAAGTATAAGATTACCATTTCGGACCTTCGTCAAGTAAAATTTTATCGATGTGTTGATTCACAAGAAAGTACATGATCCGTGTTTGGTAGATACGGACTGTATACCCTTCCTGGTGGTACGTCCAATTTTTTTAACTCATTTCATTAATGGTGTTTTCATAAATATGATTTATTCTAATGGTCTTTTGGGAATTCCTATGCTACCGAAAGACTTCCTAATGACCTAAAATCTATTCCTAACATTCAAATTCACTCCTCACATTTGAAATTCTCTCAAGTCACTTTAAAGTCTCTTTCAAAGAGTTCTTGTGGGTTTCAAGCTGGGAAATCAAAGGAGAGGCTCTTTCTTCATTATATTTTCTACTGAACCTTTATTAATAGTTAAGGTATGTGAGTTTTGATCCTTGGTTCCTTTCAATCAAGGAGACCTAAATCTTTTCAAGTAATTTTCATGAATATAAGATTATTTTAAATATGGGTTTTCACTCTTAAGATTTATTAAATTCAATTGATGTGTGGGCTATACTTTATTTATGATTTTGAGTTAATTTAAGAATAATATGATGGTTTGTATCGAGATTATGAAGCTATGAAAGTGGATGTCCCCTTTTTAGCTCGTTTTGTGCATGGGTAACCAATATTATGATTTAAATATAAATTTTACTTGTTCCTTTACTTGAATTTCATAATGTATTATTGATCTCATTTTGAATCTCTATTACCCATGCTATTCTCATCTCATTCATAGCATTTGCATTCATGAGCATTGAATTTATGAAATTATTTGTGGGTTATGGCACACATGTTTTTATGAAATGTTTTTAATGAGTTAAGCTCACGTATTGGTTATAACAAGAATGTGATCATATAAATGTCTATTGTTATTGGATCTTTGAGCATATTGTGTGCTGACACCATATTGTCTAATGAATGAGCTATTCCTATGCATGAGAAACATGACGTTGAATTATGATTTGGCTTTTAAACCCTTAAATGATCGATTTTGAGGAATGTTTTCTCTTAAGCCTAAATATGCATCGAAAAGAATTGAAATGTCTTTCCTCTTTTGAAATCATGTATATATATAAGTATTCTTATGGGATGTGGACTTAGCACTGATAGATTGGGGGCATCAGGGCTATCCCCAAGGGTCCTTTTCCTTTCCTTGAATTATATACCAGCATAGGAATGGTAATCATCACCAAAATGACCACCACATACGTAAGGGATGGTTATTCATTTATGATATGATATCTTTGATAAAGAGATCCTTCTGAAATAACCAGGTCATAAGAAAGGTAGTCACCACATACAAAATGACCGGGTCATATGGTGTGGTATGGATTACCTTTAGCAAGTAATCTTCTCAAACCGATGGGAGGTCAACATTGGGCAAATTCATGTAATAGCTCGCATGGGCTTGGAATGTCAGTTAAGGTCTCATCCCCACTATATATGAGCACCACCACATTTCATGCATCATGAATTTCATAACATCTTCTCATATTATATTCATTGCTATAAATCTCTTTCTATACTATATGCTCTCGTCATCTAATATTATATGCAGGTTTTGTAAGTCATATGCATAGCATCCCGCATACTTAATATATTCAAACATACTAATGTATACTTTTGCCTACATGATCTCACCATGTCAGGACTGCGGAGTACATCCATCCACTATATGACGTCTAGCTCAGATCCTTGTGATTTGCATGTTGTGGTGAGTCCTACCTTCCAAGAACCAAGAACCATCCTTCTACCTATGATGTTTTTACTTATATTATCTATTTTGAGGGCAAGCCCGGGATACGTCTTAGCCCTCATCCTGTCTTATGACTAGAGGCAGTGTTGGACATCTTGTGAACTTCTTTATGATATTATATGCTAAGTGTTATGATTGGAGGTTTGATTATGGTATTGGCTATCTAATAGTTATCATTATGTGATTGGGTTGCAAGCTTATGAAATGTTTCTATATCATGTTGTGGAAGATCCTAAGTCCCGAATTTCCCCCATAGCATGAGTCATACTTACCCACCCCTTAGTATTTATGTGCTACGTGCTTTATAAATACATGTTTCTCCCATTCCCTATAACATCCCTATAGTGTAAGTCCTTTTCTCTCATCCCTAGACTTATATATTTACTTTTCGATTGCTTGACATGCCCCGAAAATATGCCTCGAAAATATCAATAATCATAATTTCTGTATATCTCAAAATTCATGCATGATATAAAAAATTCGACTTCATATTCTTGATCAGGGGGAAAAATTTAGTGGGAAATGGGTGTAACCCAGATTTTAGAAGACCTGTAGCGAAAAATGATTTTTACCAACTTTTAGCAAAATAGTGTAGGTCCGCGATAGCTCCACAATGCGGACCCATCGCGGAGCAGTGTTATCACTTCCTTAATTTTCTATTTCACCCTAAGGAATTGGGGCATGGCTCCATGTCCTTTTAGACGTGAAATATCCTATATTTAGCCATTTTTCAACTCCATATCTCTCAAAAACCCTCTCTAAAACCTCTGAACCATTTAATCAAAATTTTCATCTAAATTTAAGTGTCTCAAGCTTCATTTCATATCTCAAGAACTCCATTCAAGCTTAAAGTCTCCTTCAAGTCTACATCAAGAAATATCGAAATGTAGGTATGTGGGTTTCATCCATTAGGTCCTTTCACCCATGGAACCCAATCTCCATTTTTATGAAAATTACATATTTTCAAGTTGTATTAGCTATGGGTATTTTCTATTATGGATTATGAGTACAACCTATGTTGGAATTTTAGGAAATTTTGATTTACTATACACGACTATCTATTTCAAGCTTGTAATATGAATGGGTTTTGTCTATTGAGGTTATACATGTTTTGAGCTATGAAACTATGATCTATTATGAGATTTGATGATGAATTTCTAGGTATTCTCTATGAGGGTTTTACTATATTTTGGTGGGTTGATTTGCATTGAGTTTTCTCATATTATGATACTCTTGAATTGCATGATTTTGAACTAGCAATATACACCCACCAAGTGTTTGATAATATGTATTTTTAAGGATTCTTAAAATTATTGATGATCTATTGTGTGATTTATGAGCCAAGTGACTCTATGATGATTTTGGGCTTTCAAAATGTATTAAATTGATGAACATATGTATGATGTTCTAAATGTCAACTTAAGCCCTTTTTCAAAGATTTTACCTCGTGTGGCCCTTTAATGTTAATGCGAAGGTAACATTTGATAATGACCTATTATTATGTTTTGAAGTTAGGCTCACCATTAGAGGTCAAAGATGTTTTAGAGCTACTATGTTTCCATGTTTCTTACAAATTGCTAAAGTATGATTATTTCGATTATTCTGTGGGATTATGCTTAGTACTGATGGATTGGATGTTGCATAGACCATCTCCATGGGTTCATATTCCTTTCCTCAAACTATATGCCAACATAGGAGTATAATTTACCCTTGCTTTACTAGTGGATCTATCATGACTCAAGTTTAAGACCTAGACGTGACACGACGCAAGGGGAACTCGAAGGTACCCCAAGCAAGCCTGTTAGCACATAACTACACATCCTTGGCTATAAAAGCAATAAAATAGCAACAAAAGAGTAGAAATTAGGATATACAGGGCTAGAGAAAATCATTCATATCATAACAACAAGAGTCAAAGGAGAGTCAAAGCTTATAACATTACACATGATATGTTCAGCAATACCTCTACTACATATATAAGAGCGGAGGCCAAGACAATCAACCAGGCTCACTGGCAGTGTAACCATTTACATAAAAGAAAGTAGTCTTAGAACATAACATAAGATAATAAGCAAGGTCCTCAAAATGGAGGACTCACCAACAAGCTTGAGTGAAATCGTACTAGCCATGTGGATGGAGATGCTTAAGCAGGGCTCCCGTTCCTACATGGTGACATCATTTAGGCATAGAGTATGCATTAGTACATTTGAATGTATCAAGTATTTAGGATGCAATGCAACAAATGATAAGAATCATAATCAAAATGCATAACATAGGCAATGAATATGCATATAGAAATATGACATGTATGAATGATGCTTGAAGTAAACCATACTTCTGTAGAAAATAATCCATGTGTAAGGAGAGACCACTTTAGTGAGTATCCAAGGCCTACAACCTCCTTAGAGAGGTGCATGAGGTACAAACCCCTTCATATGGTTGTGAGGTACAAACCCCCCAATATGGTTGATGAGGTACAAATCCCCCAATAAGGTTATCAAGGTACAAACCCCTTAATAAGGTTACCTGGGGCTACAATCTCTCGAGTGAGGCTTGGTCATTTTCCCCATACCATAGAGATAATATCATATACATATATTCCTTTCATAACCATATAGTCATTCCACTTATAAGACATGCATTGAACCTTCAATTCCTCAACAAAATATAACCGGACATTTTATCAAACACTTGGCGGGTCTATAATGCTAGTGTAAAACTATGCAAATCAAGAGATGAACCTATGAAAAAAACCCACATAACTTATCTTTTGGAGAATCCTTGAAGAAGATTGGAGATGAAGATTTGGAGCTTGGGTGAGAACCTTAAGATCTGGATGAGTTTTGGGACTTGATTTTGTAGAGTAATATGAGTCTAAGTGTTTGAGTGAGTATTGGGGAATATTATGAATGATATGAGGGTGAAATATGGGTAAGTATAGGTATCTTCACATTTGGGAACAGTTAGACCCAGACGAAAATGTCTTGGACCCAACAAGAAAAATATCTCACAAAATGAACTGAGGCGCGCCCTTGGCGCATCATGCCTTGGGCACAAAAACCTTACTAGAAATCGCATTTTGCGATTTTCAAATTTTGATATAATTGATCTTAAATCATTGTTAGACCCACTCTCCACTCAATTTAACCCCTTGATCAAGAATATGAAGTCAGATTTTTGATATCACGTATGAATTTTGAGATATAGAAATTACGATTCTAAGCATTTTGGAGCACATTTTCGGGCACTTTTTGGGGTCATTTCAATATCTCCCCCATAGGAAGATTCATCCCCGAATGTCAAAGAAACATATATGCAAGATATAAACATAACAATTTTAGCCCACATAAGGAGGCAACGATGCACTTAAATATCATTTCAAAAATCTCATCATAAGTGTAAAATCATCATGCAATTGTCAATTTAAACATGAATGCATGTGAAATGTCATGGGCTGAACTTAGACTTAAAATCACATAGGGGACTTAGATTGATACCTTAGGCTTGAATGGAGTGGAAAAGATAAGGATACAACTTTTGCATGTCTGTCGGTCTCCCATGTAGCACTTTCAACTTGTTGATTTCTCTAAAGGACCTTAACGGAACCCATATCTTTGTTCCTCAACCTCTTCACTTGTCTATCCAAAATCTGAATCGGAAGCTCTTTATAAGTCAAATTGACTTCAACAACACCCAGACTATCAAGGGCTACAATAGCATTAGGGTCTTCCACACATTTCATCAACATGGATACATGAATGACTGGATGAACCAAATCCATCTCACTAGGATATTCTAACTCATAAGCTACTTTACTATTCGTTCTCATCACCTTATAAGTACCCACATATATAGGATTTAACTTTCCCTTCTTACCAAAATGAACCACACCTTTTATGGGTGACACCATCAAATAAACCCAATCACCCACTTTGAATTCAAGATCCCTACTCCACATATCGGCATAGGAATTTTGGCGACTTTGGGCATTTTCAACCTTTCCCTAATCATCCTAGCCTTCTTAAGAGCCTCCATAATAAGATCTAATCCCAACATAGCCACCTCTCCAACTTCAAACCATTCAACCAGTGATCTACAACGTCTACCATAAAGAGCCTCAAAAGAAGCCATACCAATGCTAGAAAGATAGCTTGTTGTAGGCAAACTCAATAAATGGAAGATGATCATCCCAACTACCCTTAAGCTCCAATAAACAATCCCTAATCATATCCTTAAGGGTTTGGATAGTACATATGTGGTCTTAACTGGTAGAAAGTGAGCCGATTTCATCATCCTATCAACAACAACCCAAATGGAATCAAACCATTTCTAGTCTTGGGCAACCCAACCACAAAATCCATATTAATTTCTTCCCACTTCAAAGTAGGAACCTCTATGTCTTAGGATAGGCCACCCGGCCTTTGATGTTTGACTTTAACTTGTTGGCAATTATGATAACAGGACACAAATTTGGCAATGTCGTTCTTCATGCCTCCCCACCAATACACCTCTCTAGAACCTCTATACATCTTAGTAGAACTGGGGTGAATCAAATAGGAAGAACCATGACCCTTAACAAGAATCCTCTCTCTCAAGCCATTAACACTAGGCACACACAACCTACCTTGATATCTAAAGATACCATCTCCCCCTTGGGAGAAAACCTCCACCTTCCCATCACTAACTAAGGCCTTCAATTATAACAAGGAGGGATCAAGGTCTTTCTTAGCCTTCACCTCCTCAACCAATGAAGATTTAGAACCATCAATAACAACACTACCACTATTATCCTCCTCTTTCAACCTGACTCCCAACCTAGCCGACCGATTGATCTCTCTAGCCACCATTTTATCACCACTATTATAATGAGCTAGGCTACCCATAGACACCATACTTAAAGCATCCACCATGACATTAGCCTTACCTAGATGATAATGCATGCTCATATCATAGTCCTTAAGATATTCTAACCATCTCCTTTGCCTCAAGTTATGATCATTTTGAGTGAAAAGATATTGGAGGCTCTTATGGTCGGTGAACACATCCACATGCACCCCATACAAATAATAATACCAAATTTTTAACCACGATGACTAGTTCAAGATCATGAGTAGGATTATTCTTTTCATGCACTTTGAGTTACCTAGAATCATAGGCTATCACCTCACTATGCATTAGAACACAACCCAAACCAACTTTAGAAGCATCACAATACACAACGAATCCCTCTAGCCTTTACGATAGTGAAAAGATAGGATTGGATACAAGCTTATCTTTCAATATTCAAAAGCTCCTCTCACACTTATCGGTCCATACAAACTTAGCATTCTTTTGAGCCAACTTAGTCATGGGAGAAGTGATAGAAGAGAACCTATTCACGAACCTTTAATAGTAACCTGCTAAGCCCAAGAAGCTCCTAATATCTTATGGGGTCAATGGTCTAGGCCAATTTCTAATCATATCCATCTATTTAGGATCCACCTTAATACCATCCCCCAATACCATATGACCTAGGAAGACAACTTCTTTCAACCAAAATTCACACTTCTCATATTTAGCATACAACTTCTCTTCCCTCAATCTTTGCAACACTACCCTCAAATGAGCCACATGCTCTTTCTTACTTTGAGTATAGATCAAAAATATCATCAATGAAGACCATATCAAATGAATCAAGGTAGGGTTTGAAGACCCTATTCATGAGATTTATGAAGATAGTCAGTGTAATTATCAACCTAAATGATATTAAAACAAAGTCAAAATGCCCATACCTAGTCCAAAAGGCCATCTTAGGAATGTCACACTCCCACACCTTCACTTGATGATACCAGGATCGAAGATCAATCTTAGATAAATGGCAAGCCCCTTGCAATTGGTGAAACAAATCATCAATTCTTGGAAGAGGATAGCTATTCTTGATGTTGACCCTATTAAGTTGCCGGTAGTTAATAAACATTTTAAGTGACCCATTCTTCTTTTTCACAAGCAACATCGGTACACCCCACGGTGATTGGCTAGTCCTAATAAATTCCTTATCCAATAAGTATCTCAATTGCTCCTTGAACTACTTTAGCTCTACCGGGGCAATACAGTAAGGGGGAATAAAAATGGGTTGAGCATCGAGAAGGAGGTCTGTACCAAAATCTATTTCCTTCTTAAGAGGAACTTGGAAGGTTATTTGGAAAGACATCAAGGAACTCCTTTACAAACGGAATTGACTCTATGGGAAGGACCTTGGATTCCACATCCCTAACCCTCACAAGATGATAGAGGCACTTATTAAAAATCAACTTACGGGCTTTAATACAATAGATGAACCTACCCTAGACCACCACATCATGACTCTCCCACTCTAGAATGGGTTCATTTTGAATTGAAATTTGACCCTATGGGTTCTACAATCAATAGAGGTATAGTATGCATGCAACAAATCCATCCCAAGAATGACGTCAAAATCAACCATATCCAACTCAACAAGGTCACAAGGCAATATTTTATACAAGATGCAAATAGGACAATTTTGATAGACCTTCCTAGCAATACTAGATGCACCAATAGGAGTAGATACTATTAGAGCCTGTACATTTGTACTTTGGTATCAAGGTGATCAATTGAAGCTCTTAGAGGCATGTTTGAGTTGGTTGGCAATTAGGCGACCTTTTGAGGAATTCGAACTTTTGTTTGGAAATCTTTGTTAAGGATTGGTGAGTATGAGTTTTGGACATGTTATATGTACAA
>DF359417.1:38614-75196 GCA_000787875.1 Solanum virginianum
AATAAGAAAGCAATCGGTATCAGTAATTAACATAATCGAGGTTAGGGTCAAATCCACAGGGAATACAGGGCTTGACTAAAAGAATTCACCACTAATCATTTCTAGTGTCTATAACTACAATCTCTAAATAGGGGGATCATGTGATTCAAAAAACAAAGATAAAATAAACACTAACTAAAATGTAAGAAAACACTCAAATTTGGGGCCAACTTGGGAATTATACTCCCCATGGCTCGTTGACTCAAATACCCTAGATAACATAACTATAATTGGTAAATCGCATGCGAGATGGTAACATATGTTCTTCCAGCCATCTTGTGAAGGTGAAGGTAGAATTTCACCATAGCGCTTGGTCGGCTACCATGGCGTGCTAACTAACCGTTACTTATTGTCCTAGTCAACCTCTCTTTGGTCAGGTTTGGTCGATTAGATAGGAACACATCAATTGAATCCTGTCATCTACTTCTCATTTCCTATTCATCACTACCTTGCTGGGGATCGTGATAGTAGGCAGGGTTTGGAATTGACCACCACCAAACGATATTAATAATGAAGGGAAATAGATAATACATACAAAACCCCAATCATAGAAATACACAAAACCTAGGTCATTCCAAATCAACTACCCATGGTTCCCATAACCCCAATTTATGGGTGTATAGCTACTCATGGCTAAGATAAAATACATAAAAATGCAAGTAATAGGCATAGTTGAGAATTTTACCAACTCCAATGAAAGTGAAGACACCCAAATTACAAACCCACAAGCTTGAAAACTTCCAAAGTATGTAATACAAGATTTGCAATCCCCAAAAATGGGTTTTCAAAAGGGAAAATAATCTAAGTTGAAACCCAAAAATGTTCTTGGGAGAATCTCTAGAGCTCAGAGACAAAAGGTCCTTTTTCAAGTGTTAACTCACATTTTTTCTCCTCTCTTTTCTAAAACCTAATCTTACACTATTTATAGTATGTACAAAACAACCCTATAAATTATGCAGAAAAGACAGCTGGCATCTGATAAACTTCGCAGTTACGACTCATAGGATGGCCTACGAGTCATAGTCGAGGTCTCATATTAGGATCTTGGCTTCTTTAACTAAACTAGAATGACCCATAGGTATAAGTCTTTGCTTGAGCTACGACTCGTATGTTGGTCTTGTAGTCTTGGTCATCAGTTTTTCGTCCAACATTTTGGTTCTCTGATTCTTTGTACGAGTCCATCTGTACGAGTCGTAGTGTATCTTACAACTCGTAGGTTGGGCTCATAGGAGTGAGCCTCCCTTGGCAGATTTCTGAACTTTTGGTCTCTCATTCCTGTTACGAGACCACCCTACGACTCGTAGCGTGGGCTACGACTCGTAGGTGGGATCATATAGTCTATGCTTCAGCAAAATCTGCAACTTTTCTTCAAAATTATGCCAACCTAACTTTTCTGTAATATCAACACAAAAACACATAAAAACTATACAAAGTCGCCCC
The DNA here is from genome assembly GCA_000787875.1 of Solanum virginianum. Taxonomy (NCBI): domain Eukaryota; kingdom Viridiplantae; phylum Streptophyta; class Magnoliopsida; order Solanales; family Solanaceae; genus Solanum; species Solanum virginianum. Next base: position 40,094 of record DF359417.1, read on the forward strand.
AAGAACTCACAAAATTCCTTGTTTTAGGCATCAAATGTGCTGTAATTTGATAATACATCAACTGAAATGGAGGTCAATCTTTGAGAAGTGGGTATCGCCTTAAAGTTGATCAAACAAGTCATCGATTCTAGGAAATGGATACTTATTCTTAATGTTCACCTTATTCAATTGCCTATAATCGATGCACATCCAAAGAGATCCATCTTTTTTTTTACAAATAACACCGGAGCACCCCCATGGAGATATACTTGGCCTAATGAAACCCTTCTCCAACAAATCCTTCAACTGTACCTTCAACTCAGCCAATACCACATGATAAGGAGGAATAGACATAGGTTGAGTATCTAAAAAAAGAGCTATGCCAAAATCTACTTCCCTTTCAAGAGGAATAACAAGCAAGTCTTTGTGGAACACATCCAGAAACGCATTCACCACCAGGACCCACTCAAGAGTAGGTGACTCAGACTCCAATCCTTGACCCTCACAATATGATAAATACACCCCTTAAAGATCATATTTTGGGCCTTAAGGTAGGAAATAAATTGACTATTAATAGCGAAGTCACTACCCTTCCATTCAAGAATGATCTCATCCAAAAGTTGGAACTTAACCTTTCGAGTTCTATAATCTATAGTTGCATACGATGCATGCAACCAATCCATCCCAGGAATCACATCAAAACCAAACATCTCTAGTTCCATAGATCACACGTGAAGACTTTATGCAACACAGAAATAGGGCAACCCTGATAAACTTTATGAGCAACAACAGATTCACCCACGGGGGTAAAGACTGAAAAGGGGTCCCTCAAAATTTCGAGACTCAAACCAGACTTAATAGCCAACAAATGAGTCACAAAAGAAAAATTTTCACCCTAATTAAACAAAGCATAAGCATCAAAATCAAAGAATTTTACACATACCTGTCATAAGATCGGGGGCTACTTCCACCTCCTGTCAAGCATGCAAAGCATAGAACCTATTGTTTTTGGGGGCACCACCTGGTGGAGCTCTTGGTTGGGCTAGATTAACTTGAGTCATTTGACCCTTATTCGATGCCTTTGGACAATCAACAAGCTTGTGCCCCGTCTCTCCACAACCAAAGCAAGCACTCGAACCCCACAAGCACCTTCTGAGGTGATTTCTCCCATACTTGTCACATCATAAAGGTAATGGTCCACCACCAACCAGTGCCCTATGAGGAGGCAACCTAGCATTATCAATTCGAGCATTAGAACCTTGACCCTATTGGAAGCGACCAAAACCACAACCCTTAGAGTTGGAGACCCACCATCGCAACGGGCTCTCTTAGGATCATGCACCCTTTTCTCCTTGAGTTTCTCATCTTCAATTTGCTCTGTATATACCATGAGTCTATATATATCCATATCCCAAAAAAGCATCATTGTACAACATTCTTTCACAAGCAAGTCAGAGATACCAGAAATGAACTTGTGCATTCTTGCATGAGGGTCAGCCACAAGTGTAGGAGAATACTTGGAGAGCTTAGTGAAATTGAGGGCATAATCCCTCACACTCATACCACCCTGTTTAAGGTTGATAAACTCAGTCATCTTAGCTTCCCTAAGATCAAATGGGAAGAAACAATCAGAAAAACAAACTTGAACTCTTCCCAATTAACAACATTACCACAAACCCTCTACATCAACCATTTGGTGTACCACACTAGAGCCACACCTTTCAAATGATAAGCAGCTAACTCATCCTTCTCCTTAGAAGTAACACCCATAACATTCAATACCTTTGTGAGCTCATCAATGAATACTTGAGCATCCTCATCAGGTTTTGACCCATAGAACTTCAGAGAATTCATCCTGGCGAAATACCTTACCCTAGAGGCCAGAGTGGGATCCCGAAAAAGATTAGCCTGTATAGTCTAAGAATTCACAACCTGGACAAGCATAGGGCAAAGGCCGTACAGAATTTACCGTTGTAGATAAACTCTTCCATAAGCCCTTGAGGTGCTTGACCCTTATTACCCGAGGCCAGTCTTGGTAGGGGACCTCTTCTTGAGGCATCTTCTGTAATGGAGCAAGCACACCATCAAGATAAAGAAACAAAATATGAGCCATAGCATAATATAAGACATGAAGAAGTGAGATAACTCCTAGAACATCATCATAGCCTCACTCAAAGGCATAGTGCACTTTACACCTATGAATAGGACTCTACTTGATGCGACATTTTGGACTCCGAGGATCATTTACAAATCTAGTCCTCTAATACCAAACTTATCATGACCCCAACCTAGGGTCTAGGAGTGACATGGCAAATAGGAACCCGAGAGTCCCCAAACAAGCCTAGTAACATTCATTTATACATGAGCAGTTTGGAAGCACATATGAATTGTTAATAAATAATTCTAAAGGATGGCAAAGTAGGACTCACACTATAGGGATATCATAGGGAATAGGGATTAACATGGATTCACATAGCACATAGTATATCAGACTAAGGGGTGGATAAGTATGACTCACTCTATGGGGGTAATACGGGACTTAGGATCTTTCATAACATAACATAAATCTATAACGTAAGCTCATAATCAAACCATACTGACATAGCCGTATCCATAACATAATTCTCCAAATATAACACTTAGCACATAAGCGTAAGGAGTTCTACAAGATGTCCAAAAATGCCTCTAATCATAAGATAGGACGGGGTCCAAGACATGTCCTAGGCTCACCCTCAAAGTAAATAATATAAAACAAGCACCATAGGTATAGGAAAGGTCGGTTGTCCATGGAAGATAGGACTCACCACCACAATCCAATCTCAAGATCCAAGCTAGAGATTGTACGGAGGATGAACGTACTCTTCCATCCCTACATGGTTACATTATGTAGGCAAAAGTATGTGTTATTACATTTGGATGTACTAAGTATGAGGGCATGCAATGCATATTACTTATCAAACCTGCATTCAGTGTTAGATGACAAGAGAACATATATAGAAAAGGTAATATACCAAGAGAACAATATATTAATATGGCATGAGATACATGATGCATGAATGTGAAAGTATCATATTTCAAGATATATAGGGAAAATTATTAGTTTTAATCATTCTTAATCAACCCATCATGATAATATACATCATCTTTCAAAATATGGACATAGTAGCATGAAATCCATCTTATCAAGAAAAACCTTTATTTTAACTATCATAAAACCAACTAAACACATAAGTTCCTTCAAATCTTTTCATAGTATCATAGAGAACATGACTTGAATAGCATGAAATCCATCATAATATCAAACCCCAACAACATTTTGGCATAAAACATCATTTCTTATAAAACCCATGTAGAGGACATCTGTATAATGCATAATAATATCATCATAAACAAGAGTTCATAAATACCCCTAAAATAATCCATAAATATAACATAATATTTTACTTCATTATAATGCATAATTATACACCATAATAGATTGCATAGTAATAATACCATATTCAAGAGTTCATAAAATATCCATAAAGATTCATAAATTTCATATAGTAGGAGAAGAGGAATAGTTGGACTTGTCAGAAAGAAGCTTCCCATCAATCAAATCGACATACCTAAACCCTGGAATTCTTGATGAAAGATTTGGGGAAGACTTGAAGCTTGACTTAGGTTCTTGAAATTCCAAATATGCTCTAGAAATTTTTGAAATTGAATGGGGGATTGGGTGATCTTTTGGAGAGAATTTGAGAGGGTTTTGAGGATTTTAGAATTGAAAATGGCTAAGGATGAAGTATTTCACGTCCTAATGGGCATTGGGTTATTACCCAAATGCCCTTGACCAAAATAGGAAGAATAAGGGAAAGTTGTACTGAGCCGCGTCAGAGGCGCGACTCAGCTCTGTCGCACATTGTCACTGTTTTAGCTTCCCATTGTGAAAATTATTCTTCCCTATAGGGCTACTAAAAATCAAGGGCTACTCTTCTCCTACACAATTTTACCCCATGAACAAGAATATGAAGTTGGATTTTTGAAATCATGCATGGATTTTGAGATATTCAAGAAATATACCCATAGGGCATTCCAAAGCACATGAGGGGTGTTACAACTTCCTTTTAGGCTTTTTAATTTCTGCAAATTGTCTTACTATTTTGAGTCTACTATCACTTAAGTTAGTTGATGAACTGCCAAATAGTACTCCATAATAAGGGAAGAAAATTCACCCTCCCCTCTTGCACTTTCAATTGGTATCAAAACCTGGTCTCACTCTATTTTTCTATCTAACCACAGGTGAGAAAAGATCATGGAAAATCAACATCAAAGAATTTGTGCCTTGTTCAAGTGGGAAATTTTCAAACTTGACCTCCCTACTTCAATGAAAAACATTTCTCTCATTGGAAAATAAGAATAAAAACATTCATAAAGTTCTATGATGTGAAGGTCTAGAGAGTTATCAAACTAGGTGGCATTCCCATTCCTGTGGCAAAACCAACAACTGAAGGTTAATCAAGCACTGGAAAAAGCCAAGAACTAGTCATACTAAGCCTGGAGAACTACACAAATGAGAAAATGGAAGTTATTCAAATAAATTCTAGGGTAAAGAATGTTCTCTACAATATTATCAGTAGAGACAAGCATGAAAAATTCTCTAGTTGTGAAACTGCCAAGGAAATGTGGGACAAAATCGTAGTCACCTATGAAGGAACTGACAAAGTCAAGGAAATAATTGTCAGTCTACTAGTTTATTAATATGAGCTATTTCAAATGAAGGAAGGTGAATCAATTAAAAATATGTTTGCTCACCTCAGAAAGATCATTGGTGAACTCAAAGCCTCGGCAAAGAATATCCTTCCATTGAGCACATCAAAAGGATCCTCAGAAGTCTACCCCTTATTGGCATGCTGAAGTAGTGGCTCTTGAAATTATGGATCTAAAAACCTTTGCTTACAATGAAGTCAGAGGTGATCATGTTGCTTTTGAGAAACCACACCTAAATAAAAAGGGGAAGGAAGATGACAAGAAAAAATATGTTGTATTTAAAGCCACTGATGAAAATCAAGATGATGAAGAAGATCTAAATAAGGATGAAATTGCACAGATTACAAAATCAATGATGGAAACTTTCAGGCGCAATAGAAACCAAGGGAGAGGTAAGCAAAACTATCCTAGAAACAAGCAATTTATTAACTATAATATGAATGATGGCAGGTGCTATGAATATGGTAAGTTTGGAAACATTGCAAGTGAATGTCCTTAAGCCAAAAGATGACACCCTCAAAGACAATTCAAAAATAAAGCATTTAGCAGCTGGAGTGATAAAGATACATCTGAATATGATCAAGAAGACAATGCAAATGTCTACTTCATGGCAATAGGTGAAACTAGCTAGGTAAACAATGATTTTTTGCAAAAATTATCTTGAGTTGACAGCTCTTCCTTATAGAGCCATTATAGACTTAAAAAAATCCTTTGAAAATCTTAAAACCATTCAAGATGAAAAAATACTTTAGAAATCAAGCTTGAAGTTTGTGTTGTTTAAAGATTTACTAGATGAAGAAAATTTTGATCTCAAAAATCATTTCAAAAATGTTCAAAATTATTTTAGCCCCACCAGATCTCTCAAGTGGACTAATTCACAAAGTGAATTTTTTAGTCTTTCTAGCTCTAATAAGTCTAGTAAAATATCTTGTGATTATTGTGGAAAATCCAATCACACCTACTCTAGATGCCGATTTGTCACTCAAATCCATCTAACATGGTTTGGAAAGTTAAAGGTACTGCTAACTAGAAATGACCAAGAAATATTTGGGTACTTAAAAATCAAAATTGGTCTTGTTTTACAGGAATACCACACTAGATCTAAAGGAAAATGATATCTTGATAGTGCATGTTGAAATCGTATGAATGGCAACAAGTCACTGTTCCAATCAGTTACAGATTATAAGGGTGGAAAAATTTGCTTTGGAGAAAACTCCACTGGAACTAAAATTGGTATTGGTAATATCTTATTCAATGAGCCATGTGACATCACAAATGTTTACCTTGTGAAAGGGTTAAAATTCAACTTGTTGAGTATAAGTCAACTATGTGACACTGATCTGGAAGTAAGATCCAAAAAGAATGGATGCATTATTGAGGAAAACACTAGAAAGGAATAGAGATAAAAATGTGTATATCCTTGATTCCGCCAAAGGACCAACTAAACACATTTGTCTAGCTTCTATGTCTGATGATCCATGGATCTGACACAGGAAATTGGGTCATGCTAGCATGAGGCTCATTGAAAAACTTGCTAGATTTGATCTGGTTATTGGTCTACCAAAGATGACCACACCAAGGATCACATCCATGACGCATGTCAACTAGATAAACAAATTAGAAATACATTTCTATCTAAAGATATTATTTCTACCACAAAACCCCTGCAGCTCCTCACATGGATCTTTTTGGTCCCACTAGAACTGCTAGCATTAGAGGAATAAGGTATGCTTTTGTTATTTTTTATAATTATTCTCATTTTATTTGGGTAAGGTTATTGGCTAACAAAGATGATACCTTAAGAATTTTGAGTTTTTTGGCAAGAAAGTTCAAAGAGAAAAGGGATACTATATTACCTCTATTAGAAGTGATCTTGAAGGAGAATTTGAAAGCAAAGCTTTTGATAATTTCTGCAATGAAAAAGGATATGATCATAACTTCTCAGCTCCACGAACTCCTCAACAAAACGAAATTGTTGAGAGAAAGAATGGGATTCTACAAGACATAGTCAGAACCATGATATATGAGCATGACCTCTCTCATCATTTCTAGGCTGAAGCAGTAAGCACTGCATGTCACATTCTCAACAGGTGCCTCATTATCCCATTCTAAAGAAAATTCTATATGAATTATGGAATGGGAAGAAACCAAACATTGGTTACTTCCATCCCTTTGGTTGCAAATGTTTCATCCACAACAATGGTAAGGAAAATTTGAGTAAATTTGATCCACGCAGTGATGAAGGTGTCTTTCTTGGTTACTCAAATTTTAGTAGATCTTATAGAGTTTTAAAAAACATAAGTCCTCTATAGAAGAGTCTGTTCATACTGTCTTTGAATAATCTAATCAATCCTCTGAGAAAAGATACAGCTCTAATGACGAAAATATTATTAACTCACAAAGTATAGTTATCTCATCTAAGGAAGTTATAGAAAAAGCCCAGTCAACTACTGGAAATGAAATTCAGCTGACAACAAAAACAGTTCCAAATCAATGGAGAAGTGAACTTGATTACCCAAAGAAATTCATCATTGGGAACATAAACGATGAAATGAGAACGAGAGGTTAAAGCACGAAAAGTGAAAATATAGCATTCATTTCCAAACTTGAACCCAAGAGGTGGAAGAACCACTGAAAGACACTAAATAGGTCAAAGCAATGAAAGAAGAACTTGATAAGATTGAGAAAAATCAAGTCTAAACCTTAGTTCACAAACATGAAAATACTTCCATCATCGAAATGAAGTAGGTTTTTAGAAATAATTTGAATAAAGATGGAAAAGTGATCAGGAACAAGGCAAGACTGGCAGCCCAGGGGTACTATCAGTAGGAGGGAGTTGACTATGATGAGACTTTCACTCCTGTTAAAAGGTTACAATCTATTTGTATTCTCTTAGAATATGTTGCTTTTAAAGATTTTAAACTATTTCAAATGGATGTCAAAAATGCTTTTTTAAATGGTTTTATAGAAGAAGAAGTTTTTGTAAAACAACCTCCAGGTTTTGAGCATCCTGAATTTTCTCACCATGTTTTTAAACTTTCTAAAGCTTTCTATGGACTCAAACAAGCCCCTAGAGCTTGGTTTGACCATCTAAGTAAGTTTTTAGTAAACGACGGATTTTTTGGAGGGAGCATTGATACTACCCTCTTTATAAAAAATTATTTTCTAATAACATTATTATTCAAATTTATGTTGACGATTATTTTTGGAAGTACTAATGATAATCTGCGCAAGGAGTTTGCCAATCTCATGCAAAGTGAGTTTGAAATAAGCCTAATGGGTAAGTTAACATTATTTTTGGGACTGCAAATCTTCCAATTTGATAAATACATCTTCATTTTCCAAAGTAAGTATACTAAGGAATTAATCCAAAAAATTTGTAATGGCAAATGCAGAGCCTATCAGTACTCCCATGAGTACATTATGCAACTTGGATCTTGATCCAACCGGTAAGAACATTGATGAATCCAAATATAGAGGTATGATTGGATGTTTTCTCTATCTCACTACGAGTCGACCTAATATTATGTTTAGTATCTGCAAATGTGCTAGAACTCAAACGGCCCATAAGTAATCCCATTTAACTGTAGTAAAAAAAATTATTCGTTATTTAGTGGGAACTACTTCCTATGGTCATTGGTATAAAAAGTCTTCTGCTTTTAATCTTTCTGGATTTTTAGATGCAGACTATGCAAGTGATAAAGTAGATCGAAAAAGCACTAGTGGATCTTGTCAATAACTGTTTATCTATCTCCACCACCAAAGCTAAATATGTAGGAAAAGGTTCATGTAGTACTCAAATTCTCCGGATGATTCATCAATTAGTTGATTATGATTTTTTTTGCTATGCCTACCCAACATTTTTGTGATATCTCTTGTGCTATCTGTCTTTTGAAAAATCTTATGCATCATTCTAGGGCCAAGCACATAGACATTAAACATCATTTTATTACGAATCATATTTTAAATGGAGATATTGAAATTGTTTTTGTTAAAACAAAAATTAGTTTATAGATATTTTTACAAAACCCCTTCTTGAAGAAAGATTTTGTTACCTTAGAGACTCCTTAAATATTGTTCCAAAATCATTTTAAATTTGTTCCCTGCTCTTAAATCAGTTTTTTTCCTTAATTATGTCTATCGTTTTAAAATTTTCACTAATATGTTATCTTTAAATATGTGTACCATCATTATTACTTGCATTAAATGCTTTTACACTATTTTGACAGTTGATGGCATGTATTTCCTTGCGTGTCTGTCCCCCTGTTCTCCTATTCTTCCTGCCGTATCTTTTCACCTTTCCCTTCTTTACATTTCACCTTTCCTCTTATCCTCTTTAAACTCCTCCAACTCTGTCTTTTCTCCATACTTTCATCTTCCCCATGCCTCCTCAAAAGAGCACCAGAAACATTCCCCAGGTGTTATTGACTTTGAAAATTCCTCCTTTCCATCCTCTCCTATCTCTTCCAATTCCTCTCTCTCTTCTCTCAAGCGCTCTGCTCCTCATCATCCTCATGGCAATTTGAAGAATAAATGCAAGTTTGATTTTGAGAGCACTCTGGATACCAAAGTAGATTTTTGGAATCCCTCCAATGAATCTCCCTTTCAAAATCTTAAAGGCAAGACTATTGTGCATGGGCACATAGTGGATTTGGACCACCTCCTCTCCATTCACTATCACATCAAGGAATTCTTCAATCATGAAGGGTGGGGTAAATTTTTTCTTCTTCTCCCAAGGTTGTCTATGAACCTCTGGTAAGGCTGTTCAATACAAATCTAAGATCTTTTAATCCTGGTGAATCGAAATCTTTGTCCTTGGTAAAAGAATTTTTTTTGACTCTGACTTTTTGATGAAATCTTTGACATTCACTGCTCTGGGTTTTCTTCGCGTGTGAAAAATTCTTGTCCCTCTGATTTTGAAGTATCCTTTCAAGATGCCAAGAAGGCTTTCATCTCCTCTCCCTCTGGCTCTTGCCTTTCCAACTTAAGCCCCAAGGACGTGTCTTTTAAGGCTAGGGTTCTCTCCTACATTGCAGCAACCACCCTTCTTCCTCACGTGGGCTCTCTCTCTACTCTGTCCATTTGAGATACCTTTTTCACCTATTGTGTTCTATCAAAGAAAAGGATCAATCTCTCTTCCTATATCATCAGTCACATGGCCTACTCTAATCATGACTCTCAAATTCTTCCACATGGCATGATTATTTTGTGCATTCTAGAGGTAAGCAATGTGTGCCTATCTGACATTCCTCCCTTCTATGTCAAACAATGTTACAAATCCAGGCCTTCAGTAGCATAGGATACTCTCTCTAAAAAGACTCCTGGGTTCTCAAATATTAACCTCCCTCTAGGCCCGTTCGTGATTCTCCTAGTGATATCCCTTCGCAAAATCCCATCTCTCCTATCCTCCCTGATTGAAAGCTTGTTGAAGATCTTCTGAACAAAATCTCCAGCATGGAGACGAAGTTCTAGAACCTCCAAGATCTTCTCATGTCATCCTACTACAAGTTTGACATAGTGACTGATACTTTGGAAAAGATTAAGCCTACCACTAGGGAGACTGGAACTAATGTTGGAAAATTTGGCTGCAACTAATTCAAATGGTCAAGGAAGCCATCAAGGTCGCTCAAAAGATTCAGAACAACACTAATGCCATGTCCTCTAATCGGACCACTCTGTTTGAAAATCTAAAGACCGCTACTGTCAACACTATCTCCTACTTTTTACGCCCTCGTTGCTAAATATGCTTATCATGTTCTTTTGTTATTTTTTAATTCTCTGCTGTGTGGACTGTCTATGTGACTTTAAATACTAGTATCTATATATTATGCTCTATTTCTGTATCTTGTTATTTGCTGTCGGTACGCTTTCCTTTTTGTTGATGTCAAAGGAGGAGAAATAGATATAACTTAGGGGAAGCAACAACTCAAAAGTCAACTATATGCTAAAACCATATAATAGTATTAACTCAGGGGGAGCATCAGGAAGTCAACCTTAAATAACAGGAAAGTCGACAACAATGCCAACAAATAATAACGAATCAGTCCAGATCTGATGACATGGAATAGAAGAAATAAATTTGAAGAGATTGAGAAAAAATCAAGATCCAATCAAGAGTCAATCAAAGATCTCAATCAGGAAGGAGTCAGCAAAGCAAGAATCAATCAAGTTACAAAAGGAAGAAAGAGATCAGCAAATCAATCAAACAAATATTGAGTCAAGGAAACAATCAAGGAGAAAATCTACAGATCAAGGAAAACAAGCAGATAAGCAGTCTCAAAGATCAGGAAGGATTTTTATCAAAACCTTCAACCTTATTCGTGGAAAGATGACTTATCACTGCCCCAATCCAAGGGTCAACTCCCCTGTGATGCTACCTCTTCTACATAAAAGGAGGCATCCAGGACATCTCAAAGTATACAAGCCTACTTCCTTCAAGACCATCTTTGGAACTATTCATCTTTAAGAAATTCATTGTAATCCTTTAGTTTTATAGTGAAAAAGAAAAAGATAGAGAAAAGAAGAAAACTTTGAAAGAGAGAATTGCATCAAAAGAAAATAAGACAAATATTGAGAGTAGTAGATTAAGTGTTAAATTTCTTGTAACAACCACTTTCGAAGGCTTGAAAAGATTTCCTTGCAACCCAACGGGACTGGATGTAGGATTTACATTGAATCCAAATCGGTATAAATATCCAGTGTTGAACTTCCTTTTACTCTTTTTAATTTCTGCAAACTGTCTTACTATTTTTAGTCAACAATCACTTAAGTTTTGACTAATTGCCAAACAGTTTTACATGAAAAGCGAAGAAAATTCAATTCAACCCCTCTTGCACTTTCATAATGGCCCTCGAATCATTGAGAAATCTCAAGATAGAAAAATCAAGGGAGGAACAAATTTGTACCCACATCATTTATGAATAAAATTATGTTTCTACAGATTTTATTAGTGATTGCAATTTATATTCTATCAGTTTAAAATTTGTTGCAAACATATCATATGTGTTTTTATGGTTCATATGTTTAGATATATGATTTTCGGCCTATTTTGTCTTTCTATTATAATTGTCATATCCCAAAATGCCCCCTAGATGTGACTGGCACCCGTTATTATCATCAATCTAGAGAACCAATCCATTCATACACATATACAAATTAGCTAAGCATTGAAATGCAATATATGCAACTCCAAAATTCACCAGTACTCATAAAAATAAAATAACTATCAGACCAAAATTGTGTATCAAGTTATGAAAGAAAAAGGTCACTTAACAAATATATCTCTTGTCCAAATCCCATAATAAGATCATGGAACATCTAATAGAGTGGTATGAGTTCAACTGTCGGGCATGCAAACCCCAAGAGAAGTAAAAAACATAAGTTATAATAGATAGAGTTGAAATAGCAGCCTATACGAACAGTGCGAAGGCTCACCTTAGCAATAGAGTCCAGGGGAATGAACTCATCAGCCACAAGTCTCACCCTTTGTAACAGTATCTACGTCGACATGAAAGTAAGGAGTGAACTATATATAAATATAACCTAGTAAGATCCTTGACTCGCTACTCTAATACACCTGGAACAAGAGTTATAAAATATATGTACACAATGGATATATATAAATAATATACACAAGAATATACTTCAGAATAATAGCTTAATATGTTCAAAAAAATGTCAAAAAAGTCACGACATGTCTCAATTCAATCCACACTCAAAACTTATCATAAATGGTAGCGAAGGAGATCAACCCATCACTCCAACAAGACCATGACAGCATGTATAATGCTCTAAATATATACTAAAGCGAAGTGTACAAAGATCCTAAAATATTACGGCAACATAGGTATGCCCCTAATATATTACAACTATGTATGCCCTTAGTGACCACATCACAGTAATAAAGAATGGCATCCAACATCACACCACATATAAGTTTTAAAAATATTACATATTCTTTTTAAAATAGCATATCTAGGGTTGATTAAAAAACACCAACTTTATCGAGCACATGCTTGTCCCAGCACGTGCACTAGGCAGAGAAAATATATTTTTTCAAAGCATGTTTGAAAAGCAAGAACTAAAGCTTAAAGCCTCACATACCTTATTAATGTCAAGTTCTACAACCTTGCATGTGTAGAACTCCCACCAAAACAGCCTCCACTTGCCTCATTCTATGAAAAATATTGAGCGTCAATATAATTATGTTGGTCAAACTCAAGTCTCCATATCCCTAACCTTCAAGTTTAGAGCTAACCCTTAATCCTCAATACCTTAGACTATAAATTAAAGGCAACAGTATTCTTAATCTCATTGTTAAAACTTCATTGGTGAAAATTCTGGTAAATATGTTTTCAACTAATAAGGGTACACAATAACAAGAAAATACCTGCACTCTATCACCCACCATAGTGGAAAGATCAAGTTGATTCTATGTATGAATTTCTCTGAATAGCCTTGATGAGTCACGTGTTTTCTTCCCAAAAAAGGGAGGAAAGAAGAAAAAAATCTGCCCTAATATGTTGTCTCTGCTGCGTGTGTAGAGAAGAAAAAGAAATGGTTGATCGCTTCACTATTTATTTAGTAATTTTTTAAATCTTTTAATAAAAATTATTAGTGGTTAAAATTACATATTAGGCTTCACTATTTATTTACATATTAGTGGTCAAAATCACTTTCACAGTTCCTTCTTCACTCATGTAATTGTATCCTTGTTTATTCGGAGTACCTAGGGAGATCAAATTTTTCTTTAGATCGAGAACTTGATAGACTTATGAGGTGGATATATCTCTTCGGAATATCAGATGCAAAGTACAATGAGAGTCTAACACCCATTTGTTGTCATAGATTCTATTATTGCATGATGTTTTCAGTACAGATTCATCATCAGAATCATGTAGCTGCTTAACAATGGATGTACTCACCTTTTCTTTGGATTTGACATACGACAATCTCATTCTAAGTGCACCTTCTTGTGACAACCCCAACACTCTGCATTCTTCTTGTTCACATGATACTTTTATGTGTTCTTTGGTTTGCTCCTCTCCTTGTTGGCTAGTACAATCTCTCATAAAAATTACACTAGCTTCATCATCTTTGTCTCTTTCAAAATGCCTCCACAGATCATAAAGGTTAAGTGCTTACCAAACTTGCTCAAAAAAGATAGTCTCCTTTCTATACATCATCAAATTCTCAATATCACGATATTCTGAAGTCAACAAAAATAGGAAAGCACATGCAGGCATCTCATCTTCCTTTTTTATTCTGATGGTTAATAAGTCTATTACAAGTTTATTGAATGCATCTAGATGTTCTTGTAATAAAGTTCTAGACTCCATCTTAAATGTGTCAAAACATCATTGTAACAAACCAGAACCTATTAAAATATGGGTATATGACCATCTTTAGTTGCCGCCTCCTACTTTTTCATTCACAATTACTACCACAAAAAAGTCGCCACAAAGGGATAAGGAGCAGAGCAACTAGTAGGCGAAATCCACTTTGTTATCAGATGAAAAGGCCTGAGATTGACGATAACTCTCACTCTCAGAGTCAAACCTTATCACCAACCAGTCCTGGTAAATCCCTTCCAGCTTTTGCTATAATTGTTTGGTCGTCTCCTTGGTACTTGTGCTCACTTCACAAAGTATGTTAGGTGCAAGGGACAGTTGTATTACACTTAATGCATATCTTTCAATCTTCTCCTTGTTAAACTTCGATGTGTCATCAGGGTGCTTTTCATTAATAGCATGGATTGAACCTTTCCTCTACAGTAACACCATCATCTAGATCTTCTAGATATTAAAGTTGTTGTACCTGCTAAATCTATCACTTTCAAACTTCATGGAACTCATCATCAATAATTCTTCCTCTTCCACTACAAAGTATTTTGAAATGCAGAAAATCAAAGTAATTATTTTTGGATGCGAAAGTTTAGACTATGTTGCGACCATCAAGCATACTCAGACAGAACCTTGCCTCTGATACCAATTGTTAGAGAAAACGTGAATTGGCACATGGAATTTTCTACCATTGGGTTTGACCCCCCAAAGAGAAAATCAAATCTATCAACTAGCACCTCTACTTGGTCTAAGCCACAATTCTTAGCTCTCTACCAAGTCATTACATTGACTTGCAACCTCAAGCATTAATCAACCTATTGTAATACCCAGTATTCTACTAAATAAGCCGAGCCAACCGTTGAAGTTAGTCTATTAGATGGGAGATCCCACTTAACCCTATATGCCCCTTAATATTTTTCTTATTAATCAATGAGGATCAATTAGTACACAATAAAGATGGTAAAGATTCCTTTCCACTTAAGAAAAGTTTATCGCACTCTTGAAAGGAGTCACCTTAATAGAAAGATCTTAACTCCCCCACCGCACCCCACCAATGGTGATCGTTCTCCTACATGAACTTAGACGGTGTATAGGTTCTTGTCAATACTAATTTGATGTTAAAAAGAAAAATTGTCTACAACAAGTTATATTGCATAGATAACTCAATTTTTTATATCTATAGATAACTTAATTTTTTAGAAGATATTTGTTTTTACTTCAACCATATGGTACCTAAAGCCAACTAATTCAAATTCCCATATGGTGCCTATAAAGGATATAAATCCTACATATCATTACTTTTTTAAAGAGTTATCTTTAGAAATGTTTATTGCAATACTTTTGCAAATTCTCAAAAGTGGCATGTCTTGGCTATGCATGTTGATTGGATATTTGTGGAAGAATAGGAACAAATGTATTGTCACCAAATACATGTTATGTTGGTTATTTTGTGTTCAAAATTAGTAGATATGTCTTGTGAACTTGAATCTACTAATTCAACTATAATGTTTGTAACGTATATAAATGAAACTGTGATCGGAGAACAAGCCAACACTGTGAGACTTGCAACATTCCCACACTGAGAGGTGATGGATGGATGGGAATAATGCTAGGAAATTTTAGTAGCAAGGAAAGTAGTGATGACCTTGTTGTTGAAAGATTTATTGAAATTAATCGTCCTACATACCAATTTGGTGTTCTCATCATGGAAGGAATTAAGTTTCATCCTAAAATAATTGAATAAGTCGTGAGAGGTGGATATGGAAATTTAAGTATTATGATTTTGAACTATAATGATTATTGCTTTCTTGGTTTGAGATACATTACAACCATTTTAAAAAATGCTAAGACTTCTCTAGTGATTTATGTTGCTATTATTTCTAAATTTAGCTTTATATTAGCTTGTTCAATTTAATGTTTGATGGGTCATACTAAATCCATAACTTTATTATGGCTTCACTCTCCAAAGTTGTAATAATAAAGTTGAAGTGCCTTCAACTTGTCTCGGACATTATGAAAAATCTCTAGACTTTGGAAGTGATTTATAGTTCTCTCATTTCCTAAGTTAACATTATGAGGTGAGCACATTCCAATAATATTTGTATTACATGGATTCATACCGTAAACCCTTCTTTTGTTTGAGCTTGAAACTGGCTAGCCAATATAAGAAGGATTCTGAAAAAGTATGATTTGATGAATATCTGATATTTCGCATGCCCAAATTTTATACTTCCAAGATTAACCGATTATGACCAAATATGTATATACTTGTAAATATCGGTGTTTTATATGAAATCAAAAAAAGGGCAATCCCCGTGCGCTAAAGCTCACGCTATGCGCAGGTACCGGGGAAGGACCCGATCACAAGGGGCTATTATATGTAGAATATTATAGTTATTTCTTGCGGCGAGTATTCTAAATTGCAATAGGAACATCTAAATAATAAAAACCAATAACACACTTGGCTCATTCAAGAGGAGACAATGAATCAACATCAAGCACATACATGTAAACTTAACAAGCTTAACATATATGATGCAAACTTTGGAAATAAATTAAAAGCAACATAAATCACATATAAAGTCTAGTGTTTTTCTCTAATGACCATACAGTATGAGCCAAATTGAGTGCGCTTCAATTATCTTATCACAACTTCCATGGATGGAGCCCATAATGGAGTGTGGGTTCAACATATAGATACACGTAAACTAAACAAGTTAATAGTATTTTAAATCATTAATGCTAACTTTTAAATCACTAACAAAATCTAGAGCTTTTTAAATGATTTTTATGTTCCAACAAATTTGAAAGCATTTCTACTACATTATTACAACTTTTTGGAGGATGAAACCATAATAGCGTTACCAGTTTGACTGAACCCAACAAATATAAATCAAAACAATAACAACAATATATCCAGTTAAACCACACAAGTGAGGTCTTGGGAGGGTAAAATATACGCATTCTTATCACTACCACATAGAGATAAGTTGTTTCTGAATGACCCTCGTCTCAAAAGTATCAAGCCCCAAAAGCAGAAGAAACTAGATATAAAGTGGAAAGCAAAAGATAATATATGTAAATGCAATAAAAGTAACACATACATACATATATATATATATATATAACGAACAATAACAACGCTAAATATAAATATATGTTAATCCTACTAACCTATTATATCACGAGGCCAAATATCATCAGACCCCTACTAGGCTATTAGCCTTCTACCCTAACACGCGACCTCCACTCCTTTTATCTAAGGTCATATCCTCAGTGAATTGAATTTGTGCCATATCCTATCAAATTACTTCCTCCCAATACTTTTTTAGTCTACCTCTACCCATCCCCGTAACCCCTAAATCCAACCTCTTGCACCTTCTAACAAGAGTGTTGGCACTTATTCTCTGCATATGCCCAAACCATCGAAGTTTCATTTCTCTTATCTTGTCTGCCATGGATCCAACTCCTAGCTTCTCCGAAATGATCTTATTCCTAATCTTATCAAGCTAGTATGCCCGCACATCCATCTCAACATCCTCATCTTTGCAACTTGTACCTTCTGAATATATGAGTTTTTGATTGACCAACACTCCATCCCATATAGCAACATAGGTCTAACCACCATTCTGTAAAGTTTTCCTTTAAGTGTAGGTGGTATTTTCTTATCATATAATACTCCAGAGGCAAGCCTCTACTCTATCCATATTTCCCCAATATGATGTGTGACATCATCATCGATATCACCACTACCTTAGATTTTTGAAATAAGAGCATCATAGAAAACTTATATAGTGTAAAAATTTCTTTTTAATGACAATAATGTCAGAGCCAACTTGAGCATACTTCATAATAATAATAGACTTACGATTTTGGTAAAATCCATTGACTTCAGCTCAAGTTCTGTATTTGTATTAAGAAGCTCAGTTAATAAGTATAAATAATGTATCTCAAATCATGAAAGAAAAAGTAATTATAGTTTAGAACCCATAAATCTTATAATCTCAAATCACGTGTCTACAAGCACCCTCCTTATAAGAGTACAAATACCACTCAAATGACCACCTCTATGTGTTTATAAAAGAATCTAGTGGACGTAATTTTCTAAAACTAAACCTTCCACTTTTTTCTAGAATTTCTAGAAGATTAAGACTTATGGACAATAAAAGGAAGAACTCTAGAATAAGAGCTCTATGGTGCAAGTCCAAAACCATTTTAGAAAGCAGGTAGGGCAAGCTCCCACTATGTTTAGTGTTTAGGAAAGGCCCGATCATAAGGGTTTATTGTACGTAACCCTAATTTGCATTTCTGTCAAATGTTATTTTTAAGGCTTGAACCCGTGAATTTACAATTCTAGAAATAAGTGGAAGGTTTAATTGTAGAAGATTATGTCTACTAGATTTTTCTATCAAAACATAGAGGTGGTCATTTGAGTGGTATTTGTACTCTTATAATGAGTGTTCTTGTAGGCACGTGATTTGAGATTATAAGTTTTACGGGTTCTAAACTATAATTACTTTTTCTTTCTTGATTTGAGATACATTATTTATACCTATTAATTGAGTTTCTTAATATAAATTCAAAATTTGAGCTGGAGTCATCGGGTTTTGACAAAATCGTAAGTCCATTATGATTTTTAAGTATGCTTAAGTTGGATCTGACAATATGGTCATTAAAAAGAAATTTTTAGACTTGATAAGTGATCTATGATGCTCTTATTTCAAAAATCTAAGGTAGTGTTGATATTGATGACAATGTCACACATCATATTGGGGAAAAATGGATAAAGTGGAGGCTTGCCTCTAAAGTATTATGTGATAAAAAGACACCACCTAAACTTAAAGATAAACTTTATAGAATGGTGGTTAGACCGTTATTGCTGTATGAGGTGGAGTGCTGGACACTCAAAAACTCACACATTCAGAAGGTGCAACTTGTAGAGATAAGGATGTTTAGATGGATGTGTTGACGTATCAAGGGGGATAAGTTTAGGAATAGATCATTTTGGAGAAGTTAGGGGTGGCATCCATGGAAGAAAAGATGAGAAAAGTGAGACTACGATGGTTTGGGCATATGTAGAGAAGAAGTGCCAAAGCTCCTATTAGAATTTGCAAGAGATTAGATTTAGGGGTTACGAGAATGGGTAGAGGTAGACCAAAAAGGTATTAGGAGGAACAGATTTGATAGGATATGGTGCTAATTCATCTCAGCGAGGATATGACTTTAGATAGAAAGGAGTGGAGGTCGCATATTAAGGTAGAAGGCTAATAGGCTAGTAGGGGTCAATGATGTCTGGCCTCGTGAAATAATACATTAGTAGGATTAATCGTTTAATTGCATCTGGCATTATTATTGTTCATTTTATATATGTTACTTTTATTGCATTTACATATATTATCTTTTTCTTTCCACTTTATTTCTAGTTTTTTCTGCTTTTGGGGCTTGATACTTTTGAGACGAGGTCATTCGAAAACAACCTCTCTATCTGTATGTGGTAGTGGTAAGGTCTACATACATTTTACCCTCCCCACACTCATTATAAGGGTTTTGTACGTAACCCTAACTTGTATTTCTGTCAAATGTTGTTTTGAAGGCTTGAACCCATGCATTTACAATTCTAGAAATAAGCGGAAGGTTTAGTTCTAGAAGATTATGTCTAGTAGATTCTTCTATCAAAACATAGAGGTGGTCATTTGAGTGGTATTTGTACTCTTATAATGAGTGTGCTTGTAGGCACGTGATTTGAGATTATAAGTTTTACGGGTCCTAAACTATAATTACTTTTTCTTTCTTGATTTGAGACATTATTTGTACCTATTAATTGAGTTTCTTAATATAAATGCAAAATTGAGCTGGAGTCATCGGGTTTTGACAAAATTGTAAGTCTATTATGATTTTAAGTATGCTTAATTTGGCTCTGACAATATGGCCATTAAAAAGTAACTTTTAGACTTTATAAGTGATCTATGATGCTCTTATTTCAAAAATCTAAGGTAGTGCTGATATTGACGACAATGTCACACATCATATTGGAGAAAAATAGATAAAGTGGAGGCTTGCCTCTAAAGTATTATGTTATAAAAAGATACCACCTAAACTTAAAGATAAACTTTATGGAATGGTGGTTAGACTATCGTTACTGTATGAGGTGGAGTGCTGGACACTCAAAAACTTACATATTCAGAAGGTGCAAGTTGTACAGATAAGGATGTTCAGATGGATGTGTGGATATATCAAAGGGGATAAGTTTAAGAATGAGATCATTTTGGAGAAGTTAGGGGTGGCATCCATGGCAGAAAGATGAGGAAAGTGAAACTGTGATGGTTTGGGCATATGCAGAGAGGAAGTGCCAAAGCTCCTATTAGGATTTACAAGAGGTTGGATTTTGGGGTTACGAGAATGGGTAGAGGTAGACCAAAAAGGTATTGGGAGGAAGTAATTTGATAGGATATGGTGATAATTCATCTCACCGAGGATATGACCTTAGATAGAAAGAAGTGAAGGTCGCATATTAAGGTAGAAGGCTAATAGGCTAGTAGGGGTCAGATGATGTCTGGCCTCGTGAAATAATACATTAGTAGGATTAATCGTGTAATTGCATCTGCCGTTGTTATTGTTCATTTTATATATGTTACTTTTAATGCATTTACATATATTATCTTTTGCTTTCCACTTTATATCTAGTTTTTTCTGCTTTTGGACTTGATACTTTTGAGACGAGGTCATTCGAAAACAACCTCTCTATCTCTGTGTGGTAGTGGTAAGGTCTACATAGATTTTACCCTCCCCAAACCCCATTTGTAGGATTTCACTGGATATGTTGTTGTTGTTGTTTTGGTTTATATTTGTTGGGTTCAGTCAAACCCGTAACTCTATTTTGGTTTCATCCTCCAAAAAGTTGTAATAATGCAGTAGAATTGCATTCAAATTGGCTGGAACATAAAAATCATTAAAAAAGCTCTAGATTTTGTTAGTGATTTAAAGTTAGCATTAATGATTTAATATATTATTAACTTGTTTAGTTTACATGTATCTATATGTTGAACCCACACTCTATAATGGACTCCACCTATGGAAGTTGTGATAAGATAATTGAAGCGCGCTCAATTTGACTCGGACATTATGGTCATTAGAGAAAAACACTAGACTTTATAAGTGATTTATGTTGCTTTTAATTTATTTCCAAAATTTGCATCATATATGTTAGCTTGTTAAGTTTGCATGTATGTGCTTTATGCTAATTCATTGTCTCCTCTGGATTGAGCCAAGTGTGTTATTGGTTTTTATTGTTTAGATGTTCCAATTACAATTTAGCATACTCGCCGCAAGAAACAACTATAATATTCTACATATAATAGACACTCGTGGTCGGGTCCTTCCTCGGACCCTGCGGATAGCGGGAGCTTTAGTGCACCGGGTTCGCCCTTTTTTCAATTTCATATAAAACACCAATATTTACAAGTATATACATTTTTGTTCACAATGGGTTAATCTTGGAAGTATAAAATTTGGGCGCACTAAATATTATATATTCATCAAATCATACTTTTTTCAGAATCCTTCTTATATTGGCTATAGCCAGTTTCAAGCATAAATAAGGAAGGATTCACAGTATGAATCCACATAATACAAATATTATTGGAATGTGCTCACCTCATAATGTTAACATAGGAAATGAGAGAATTATAAATCAATTAGAAAGTCCAGAGATTTTTCATAATGTCCGAGACAACTTGAATGCGCTTCAACTTCACTATCACAACTTTGGAGAGTGAAGCCATAACAATGTTATGGATTTAGTATGACCCATCAAACTTTGAATTGAAAAAGTTAATATAAAGCTAAGTTTAGAAACAATAACAACATAAATCACTAACAAAGTCTTAGCATTTTTTGAAATGACCGTAATGTATCTCAAACCAAGAAAGCAACAATCATTGTAGTTTAAAAATTGTAAAACTTAAAATTCCATATCCACCTCTCATGACTTATTCAATTATTTTAGGATAAAACTCAATTCCTTCCATGATGAGACCACTAAATTGGTACGTAGGATGCTTAATTTCAATAAATCTTTCTACAACAAGGTCATCACTACTTTCCTCGCTACTAAAATTTCCCAGCTCTATTTCCATCAATCCATCACCTATCAATGTGGGAAATGTTGCAAGTCTCGCAGTGTTGGCTTGTTCTCTAGTCGCGGTTTCATTCTTATACATTACAAACATTAGAGTTGAATTAGTAGATTCAAGTCTACAGGACATATCTACTAATTTGAACACAAAATAACCAACATAACATGTCTTTGGTGACAATACATTTATTCCTATTCTTCAATAAATATCCAACCAACATTCATAGCCAAGACATGCCACTTCTGAGAATCTGTAAACCTATTGCAATAATCATTTGTAAAGATAATTCTTTAAAAAGTAATGATATTTTGGGATTTATATCCTTCGTAGGCATCATATGCGAATTTGAATTAGTTGGCTTTAGGTACGGTATGGTTGAAGTAAAAACCAATAACTTCCAAATGATTGAGTTATCTATAGGAAATATCTATGTAATATAACTTGTTATAGCTGATCATTCTTTTTACAATCAAATTTGTGTTGACAAGAACCTATGCACCATCTGAGTTCACGTAGGAGAATGATCACTATTTGTGGGATGCGGTTGGGGAGTTAAGATCTTCTTATTAAAGGTGACTCCTTTCAAGAGAACGACCAACTTTTCTTAAGTAGGAAGTAATCTTTACCATCTTTGTTGTGTACTAACTAATCCTCATTGATTAATAAGAAAAATATAAAGGGGTATATAGGCTTAAGTGGGACCTCTCACCTAATAGACTAACTTCAAGGGTTGGCTGGGCTTATTCAGTAGAATAATGGGTATTACAACAGGATGATTAATGGTTGAGGCTGCAACTCAAAGTAATGACTTGGTAGAGAGCCAAGAGTTGTGGCTTGAACCAAGGAGAGGTGCTAGTTGATAGATTTGATTTTCTCTTTGGGGGGTCAAACCCAATGAAAGAAAATTCCATTGCCAATTCACGTTTTCTCTAACAATTGGTATCAGAGGCAAGGCTTTGTCTGAGTATGCTTGATGGTTGCAGCATATTCTGATCTTCCAAAACCAAAAATAATTACCTTAGTTTTCTGCATTTCCAAATACTTTGTAGTAGAGGAGGAATAATATTTGATGATGAGTTCCATGAGGTTTGAAAGTGATAGATTTAGCGGGTACAACAACTTCAATATCTAGAAGTTCTAGATGATGGTGTTATTGTGGTGGGAAGGTTCAATCCATGCTATTAATGGAAAGCACCTTGATGACACATCGGAGTTTGACAAGGAGAAGATTGAAAGATATGCATTAAGTGTAATGCAACTATCCCTTGCACCTAACATGCTTTGTGAAGTGAGCATAAGTACCAAGGAGATGACCAAACAATTATGGGAAAAGCTGGAAGGGATTTAACAGGACTGATTGGTAATAAGGTTTGACTCTGACAGTGAGAGTTGTCGTCAATCTTAGGCCTTGTCATCAGATAACAAAGTGGATTTCGCCTGCCAGTAGCTCTGCTCCTTATCCCTTTGTGGCGACTTTCTTGTGGTAGTAATTACAAATGAGCAAGTAGGGGGTAGCAACTAAAGATGGTCATATACCCATATATTAATAGGTTCTGGCTTGTTACAATGCCTTCACACATTTAAGATAGAGTCTAGAACTTTTTTACAAGAACATCTAGATGCATTCAATAAACTTGTGATAGACTTATAAACTATCATAATAAAAAAAGAAAGATGAGATGCCTGCATGTGCTTTCCCATTTTTGTTGACTTTAAAATATCATGATATTCAGAATTCAATGATGTATAGAAAGGAGACTATCACTTTTGAGCAAGTTCGGTAAGCACTTAACCCTTGTGGTATGTGAAGGCATTTTAAAAGAGACAAAGATGATGAAGCTAGTGAGATTTTTGTGGGAGGCTATACTAGCCAACAGGGAAAGTAGCAAACCAAAAACACATAAAAGTATCATGTGAACAAGAAGAATGCAAAGTGATGGATCTATCACAAGAAGGGGCACTTAGAATGAGATTGCCATATGTCAAAGTCCTAAAAAAGCTGAGTGCATCCATTGTTGAGCAGGTACATGATTCTGATGATGAATCTATACTAACAACATCATGCAATAATGGAATCTTTGACAACAAACAGGTGTTAGACTTTCCTTGTACTTTGCCTCTAACATCCCGAAGAGATTGATTCAGCAACTACGAGATAAGTGGAGGAACCATAATAATGGGCAATAATGCAACTTGTAAAGTAGTTGACATTGGTTTAGTTTAGGTTTGCTTCTGTGATGGAATTGTGAGGATTAGTACATAAGTCTATCAAGTTCTTGATCTAAAGAAAAATCTAATCTCCCTAGGTACTTTGGATAAATAAGGATACAAGTACATGAGGGAAGAAGGAACCCTGAAAGTGATTAATGGGTCTTCAGCCATTCTGAAGGCCAAGCTGGAGGTTGGCCTCTAGATACTAGCACGAAGAACTATTGGTTCTATTAATACATCTATAGTACAATTATTTGATGATGACAAGGCAAGATTATGGCACATAATACTAGGTCATATGAGCGCACAAGGACTAGATATTTTGAGCAAACATAACATTCTGAATTGTGATAAGATCAGCACACTTAAATTTTGTGGGCACTACATCCAAGGGAAGCAAAAGAAGGCCAACTTCATCACTAGAAGCATAAGAAAATAGGGGTGGCAGGCTACATCCATTTAGATTTGTGGGGTCCTTCTATGTTTCCATCAAAGGAAGGAAAGAGGTATCTTCTCACATTCATTGATGATTTTCCATAAAAGGTTTGGATGCGGTTCTTAAAGGCAAAAAGTGATGATTTAGAAGCATTTAAAGAATGGAAAATATTAGTTGAGAATCAAATGGAGAGAAAATCAAGTATCTTCGCATAGACAACGTCTTGGAGTTTTGTAGTGAAAAGTTCAATAATTTTTTGTGGCATCAAGTTTGTTTTTCCAAGACTTAGGAAGTACCCTAAGAACCTTACAAGCCTATTTACTTGTACTGATGGGTTCTCCCAAGCACTTGAGCTCAGTAGTTATTAAGGTGAACCTAGTATGCATATCATAAATAGATGCGCTCTCCTTCATTGTGATGTTCTCTTACGGACTCGTCAACATATCAACCTTTGATTACTTCACTTGAGCAGTGCCTTCATAAGTTGTCCTTAGGCAATCCCATATCTTTTTAGTAGTCTCACAAGCTGAAATGCGATTGAACTCATCAGGTCCTATCCCATAAACAAGTATCTTCTTAGCTCGATAATTCTTCTCTGTCTTCTTTTAATTAGCTTTATTATACACTCTTCTTGTTTTAGGAACAAGCCAGGTGATATCACTATTCTTCTTTTCATTCATTGAAACATAAGGACCATCAAGAATAATGTCCCAAAGTTCACAATCTTCAGCCATGGTGAAATTATGCATTTTTGTCTTCTACCAGCCATAGAATTGGTGGCCATTGAAATGAAGGGGTCTCATAGTTGATTGTCCTTCTTCCAGTATAATAGTAGGAGCAACCATCTTTGCAAGATCTTCTCTAGGTGTTAACCTTTTAGACAAACCTGCTCTGATACTACTTGACACGCCTGCGTGCGCTTCTAATCTACCAAGGGACCAGGTCCTTCAACACCGATAAACAATGAAAGACAGAAATTAAATACATTGCTAACTAAAAGTGGAAATCCTCTTTGTTCAAGGGAGGCAAAACTACAACTTGATCCATAGGAATTCAACTCAAGCTTCATTAACTTCAAGCAGGAAAGATTGTAACCCCTTACAACTTAAGGATTGATCCACAACCCCCTTTCCCCTTGTAAGTAAATGAATCCTCTTCAACCAAGTTGAAGGACAACAACCAACACCTAGCTAACCCAGCTAAAAATTTGAGCAAAAGCAACCAAGAAAAGACTTTAATGTGAAAACCCCAGAATCCTTTTAATAAAGGGATCTGGTTCACAATATAAGCAGGGAAGTAAGACTAAAGAAAACTAAAGATGAACATGTCAAGCTTTAACGCCATGGTTGTTTTCTTCAGTGTATTTTCACAATAAAGAAGATGATATTTAGTTATGTATGTGTTGGACTGGATGATTCTTTCTAATGTTGATTCACAATATATATCAAACCCATTAATGAGGAATAACAAATTATTGGAGACCACTGGGACCACTCACCAAAACACACCATTGGCCTAATATCATTGGCCATCAAAACTGCTACTCTACCAGCACTCAAGCACTCCGAGAATTAGTTATTTTCAGACTTATGTCACTATCAAAGAGATTTTGCAAGATATCGCACTTATCTCTGAGATGGGATCAGGCCTCATCTTAAGTTTTTCATTCATCAAAACTACTATATTCTAACACAAGCAAGTAAGCAAATTCATTCCCTATTCTAAAAATACGAACCCCTATGTTCCTTGGCCCTCTATTTTAAGTCCTAAATCTCTGACATCTATTCCTCCTTTCTATTTGTCGTCGTCAGCCTCCTTACCAGGAATTAATAAAGTGCCTTTTAAGAAATTGTCACAGGTTGAATCCAATGAAAATGATAGCTTAATCTATGTTTTAACTGTGATGAGAAAGACCAAAAAGGCCATAGGTGTTCTACTCCACCACAATTGTTGCTTTTATTCATTGATGAAGAATCATCTGATGATCAGTTTCTAGATTCTTTACCGCCTCTATCTGATTCTCCTCCCTCTATTATTTTTTGACAGCCCATCTTTGCTCACTATCAGTCTTCATGCTTTTATGGGTGGTGTCAATCCTAGTACACTTTGTTTCATATGTTACATTATAGGTCTCCTTGTTCAGATTCTCATAGATGGGGGAAGTACTCATAATTTTGTTAACCCTTGGGGGGCTCATAAGTTCAAGTTGTATATTGAACCTTTTATAGGCTTTTTGGTTATGGTAGGCAATGGTCAGGGGTTGATTTGTCTTGGGGTTATTACAAGTGTACCCATTACAATTCAGGGATTCTCTTTTGTTACTAATTTTTTTGTCATTGATCTGCATGGTTCTGATTTAGTGTTATGTGTGGCCTAGTTAGCCACATTGGGTCCTAGCGTCATCGATTATGTTAACTATTTTATTGAATTTGATTTTGATAGGAAACACATTCATCGGGTGGGTGATCCTTGTCCTATCCCAACTCAGATTAATAATTCCACTCTCTGACGCTTTACCCAGATGGACTCTATTGCTTATCTTCTGTGGTTGGAATTTATTTCAAAAGATACTTCTTCCATGCTGCAATACGCTCTTCCACCTTCTCGTCCATAGGATCATCAGATTCCCTTGTTACCAGGTGCCTCTCCAATTAGTGTACGACCATATCGCTATGGACACTTTCAGAAGGCAGAAATTGAGCATTAAGTTTGTGAAATGCTCAATTCGGGGGTGATTTGGCCTAGTTCAAGTCCTTATTCCTCTCCAATTTTATTGGTGCACAAAAAAGATGGGACTTAGCATATTTGTATTGATTACCGAGCTTTAAATTCCATCACTATCAAGGACCATTTTCCAATCCCAACAGTTGATGAATTATTTGATAAGCTGTATCATGCTATTTTTTCTCAAAATTGGACCTCTTGGCTGGTTTCCATAAAATTTGCCTTCATCTCGCAGACATTGAGAAAATAGCTTTTCACGCTCATGAAGGGAATTACAAGTTGATGGTGATGCTGTTTGGGACCTCTAATGCCCCATCTACTTTTCAGTCCACTATGAATTCAATTTTCAAGATCCTTCTTTGGCATTTTGTCTTGGTATTCTTTGACAATATACTCATCTATAGTAAATCATGGATTGATCGCTTGGATCATCTCCGAGAGGTGTTTGATCTCTTGTGCCAACACTGGCTAGTGGTTAAGCATTCCAACTGTATTTATGGACAATCTCTCATTGCTTATTTGGGCCATATTATCTCTGAAAAGGGCCTCCAAGTTGATCTTGAAAATTTCACGGCTATTCTTATCTGGCCAACTCCTGCTTCACATAAAGATGTGCGAAGATTTTTAGGCATGACAGGGTATTATCTATGCGTTGTCAAATGCCATGCTAATTTGGCTTCCCCCCTTACTGGTGTCCTAAAGAAAGATTCTTTTGCTTGGTCCGAGAGTGCCTTGGCTTCCTTTATTCAACTTAAACAACCTTTGAGCTCGGTCCCTGTTTTAGCACTCCCAGATTTTTCAAAGGTATTCTTAGTTTAGACTGATGCTTCTGGGACTGGAATAGGTGTTGTTCTTTCCCAAGAAGGCCACCCCATTGCTTTTTTTAGCCAAAAGTTATCTTCTCGCATGCAAGCTTCTTCAACTTATAATCATTAGATGTTTGCTATTTTCCAAGCTGTCCAAAAATGGTGTCAGTACTTATTGGGTCATCGATTTATTATCATCACTGATCAGCAGCCATTAAAGTCCCTCACATGCCAAGTTATTGAAACTGCTGAACAACAACAATGGCTCAGCAAGCTCATTGGATATGACTTTGACATTAGCTATAGCCCTGGGAAGCTTAATGTTGCAGCAGATGCATTGTCTCGAATTCATTCGCTACATGCATTAGCTTTGGCTGTTACTAAACTAGCCTTAATTGACCAGTTGTGCAACTTGAAAAAGACTAATACCACTCTACAGGATCGCTAATCCCAGTTACAACATAATCCAGAGTCCTTGCCTCATTTTTCCTTTCAAGGAAGACTTTTACTATTTTGCAATCAGATAATGGTCCCTGTTGATGCAAAACTTCACACATTATTATTGGAAGAACTTCACTCGTCTAAAATTGGTGGTCATGCTGGCATATCACGCACATTTCATCATTTTTCCTCTAATTTTTATTAGGATAGTATGCATGCAGATGTGAAAAAAATTGTTTTGGAATGCCAAATTTGTCAACAAATGAAGGATTCAAATTTGAAACCTGCTCAATTACTCTGTCCCTTGCCAATTCCAGATGCCATTTTTGAGGATATGATTATGTACTTTATCACAAGTCTTCCACCCTCCCATGGGTGCACTATTATTCGGGTAATTGTGGACCGATAGTCCAAATACGGTCACTTTGTTGCCTTGTCACCAATTTTACTAGCCAAAAGATTGCCAAGGTCTTTGTTAAGAAGTTTATTCGACTTCATGGTTCGCAAGTTACTATTGTGTCTGATCGCGATCTGTTGTTTCTCTCAGAGTTTTGGAACGAACTTCACAAACTCTAGGGTACACAACTTGCCATGAGTTCGGCCTATCATCCCCAGTCCGATGGTCAGACTGAGGCGCTAAACAAATGTTTGGAGATGTATCCCCTCTGTGTTGCAACTGACACACCCTGTACTTGGTTTACTCTGTTACCATGGGCTGAATTTTTGTATATTATTGCATACCAACAAGGCTCCAAATAACGCCTTTTGAGATATTTTATGGCCGCCCTCCATAGATTGTGGTGAGGTATCTTAAGGATGGGACTTCTAACTCTGTCATTGCTTCTTCTTTATGTCAACGGGATGAGACATTAGCTATTTTAAAGGCTAATTTGTTACAGGCTCAAGTGAGAATGAATGCTACAGCAGACAAAAGTCATCGTGAAGTTTCATTTGCAGTTGGTGATCGAGTATATGTGCGACTACGACCCTACTGTTAGTTATCTTTACTCTTGCAGCATCACTCAAAGCTTAGTAGAAGAATTTTTTGGTCCCTTCCAGGTTGTCCAAAGAGTTGGTGTAGTTGCCCTTACCTTATCATCCAAAATCCATCATGTATTACACGTCTCCGTTCTTCTTTAATGTTTGGGCTCTCCTTCTCATCAAGTTACTCCGATTGAGGTTTTGGATCAGTCATCTTGTTTGATAATAAAAATTATATAGATAGGTTAACTTAATTTGATACGCTGGTTATTCTTTATATTTTTGGTGTACATAATATAAATTCTTAATTCAAAATGCATTCCTTTATAATCAATACAAACGAAGAGATAATTTTTATACTAACAAAGAAAATAAACAATTTTTGAATTGAATGGACGAAAAGAGAAATAACAAGTGCATTGCATAAACAGTTATAAGAAAGAGCAAGGAAGTTATAGAGAAAAGTAAGAAAATCGAAAAAGAGATAAACCTGGAATTGGGGTGTTCCTGCCATTGCCAAAATATGTGTGATTCCCCAAAATTGTGAGCTCACTTGCTGCAATCATAAAACAACTTTTTCCCAGTATGCTTATCAAGAAAAAAGCTCTGAAAAAAAAATTAAACACCATCGAAAATGTATCATGTATTTATAATTCAATTAATCAAAGAAAAATATTTATTTAAAATAACAATATGATAGCTAATGACCACTCAAAAGTGAAACCAAAAAAAGCATGATTTGTTTGATCTTTTTAGTGACATTAACTGCCGAAAACAATTTAAAAAATAAAAAAGATATAGAGAGTGATCAATGAATTGGATTGAGAATGATAAGAGATTAAATTTTAAATTTTAGTAAAGATAAAAATATTAAGTGATTTCTTTCCAGTAGATCTAAAGGATACTAAAAAGTTTGCATGAATCATCTTTGGTCGAAATTACACTAGCACAAATAGGGTAAAAATGATTTTTTTATTATTATATATGAAAGGCTAAATCAAAATTCTAGTTTAGAAGCAAAGGATATTCAAGAATTTCTTTAGATTATGAATTTAAAATCCTAGATGTGACACATTTATCTTTTTTAATTCCCTTATATGAATTTCTAACTCCACTATTGTTTGGGACGTATGTTGGCGAGAAGCAAAAGCAAATGTAGAGTCTTTTTTCTATTTTTACTTAGACACCCTTGTCACAAAATAAATAACCGTAAAAAATAATCGAACTAAAATGGAATTTTACCAGTTTGCCTCTATCATGGAGAATGGGAGAATCACATAGACTAAAAAACATCTCTTTTTTAGTGTTGACAATAGGCGGAAACTCAGATCTACCAATTATTTCTCGATAATCAGAAGGTAAAAAATTTCCCCAGATGTCATCGGACTCTGCAACAATTTTAAACTCTCTTGATAAAACTGTTGCTCTTACTCTATCTCCTGGAGTTGTTCTTGAAATTGTTTTAGAAATGCAGCCATATGGTAGCCTTTCAAAATAATTCATCGGAGCAATAGACTCAGAAAAATGCATAGCAAAATTCTCAGAAAAATTCATAGCAAAATTCTTATAAAAATTTATAACTGAAAAAGAACCAAAGTTATTTTTATCCCAAGCTTGATATGTGATTTAGATAATCATAAGGGAACAGATTTTAAAAATATATTGTGCCATTTATAGTAATAAGTACAGATAACAATATACAATTATGTTTGTTACATTGTAAACTTGACTAGATTTCACTACAAGAAAAATCTAAATTACCAACAAAGATATCCGTTAGTAAATTGATTAAATTAGATGGTAAATTATATTACCAACTGAATACTAACTAGTATTAATTTGTTGCTAAAAAGCTCGTTGGTAAATTTTACTAACCCAAATTTAGTTATTGGCAAAATTACCATCTAAAAATTGGTTAGTAAACGTGCATAGATTTTGTTGGTAATTATTGAAACACGGTCTCAAAATTTTCGTTGGTGAATCTCTAACCAATTTTTCGATTGGTATATTGTTGGTATATTTACTAAGTGAAACAAAGTTAGTAAATTATATTTATGATTATTCAATTTCGTTGGTAAAGTGTTGGCAAATATAGTAGCAAAACTAAAATGTCGTTGGTAAGTTCGTTGGTAAATTTTCTAAAATACATTAGTAATCGGTTAACAATTTTAAGAACAAAAAGTTATGTTGGCATTTCATTGGTACAAATTACCATGAGAATATGACTTCATTAGGTAGTTTACGAACTAATTGTTAATTTGTTATTAAAATATCACTTATATTCAATATTCAGTTAATAATTGATAGGTAATGTGTGGGCCAAATTACCAACTGATATTTATATTTATATTAATTTTGTAGCTTTTAAAAATCTTGAAGGAAATGCAAATAGAATAAAAGACAACAATTCTTCTATAAACCATAACTTAAACAAATAATTCCAAAGCAGTCTAACATAATGAGTCTAAAACCAATTTAAGTGAACAACCAACACAAAATATATCTGAAATAGTTCAAATAATCTAAATATGACTCATATCATTACTTGATGGTGAGTGATAACTAAACTGCCGGTGTATCAATGGGAGGTGCAGGCAATCCTGCTATGAGGGTTGTCAAATGGTCTTTGAGGATCTTGTCAACTTGCTCTAGCATTTCTTGCCGCATCTCATGACTCATTTAATTTCTTCACGTAATTCCTATCTAATCTCTTCTCTCATCTCTTCTCTCATCTCTTCTCTCATCTCATGTTTCATCTCCTCTTTCATTTCTTAGACGCATTCCTTTACTCGAGTGTCAAAATCATGATCTTGAAGTCGAGAAGTTGAAGAAGATGACGGACCAGCATTTTTATGATCTCCTCCTCCATTTCTTGGACGTATTCCTTTACTCGAGTGTCAAATCATGATCTTGAAGTCGAATAGTTGAAGAAGATGACAGACCAGCATTCTTATAGTAAACTGCTTGTGAACCAAGGCCATAGATGCCTGCCTTTTTAACCCCACCTACTTCATCCATGTAAATTTTTGAAAAATCAATTGTTGTTAACTCAACAGATTCATCTATAATCTGAGATGTAGATATGATTTTAGACACTACAGCATCCTAGAAACAACAAATTAATGATATTACGCTAAGAAAAATAGTCAAAAAGTATAGACAGATGTGATAGATATCACCTAACTACATCATTAATTGGTATTAGTCATTTAATAAATAAATTTATTTATCATTAGTAGAAGCAACAGTAATATGAAACTCAATACAATATCTAATTATCATAGAATTTCTGCTTAGCTAAAAAGATAAAGATTGCATCCCATTTAGTAGGATTTTCTTAAAAAAAATTATGAACACTTGCCCAAAAAACAAATGTTTTTGTTCTAAATGAATTCACCAAGTAAAATGTGTGCCTCTGCAGATGAAAAAATAGAACCAATATATTAGTACTAATTACACAATACACAGAACAAAAAAAAATTTAAGCCTCTCTATCATTCTAGGAAATACTAGAAACTCAACGAAAGATGGCAAAGATCAATTTTGAGAATGTACGAGGTACATAGGTGATTTAAAGGAAATCCAATCATGGATTGATCAAATACATATGGTCCTAGATGATAACATTGCAGGTCTTCACAAGCAAGTTAAAATACTCAAAATTGTAACACAAAAAGATTGAGCCAAAAAAAATATCAGAAGAATTTTACAACCAACTACAAAGTCAATGAGAGCAAAGAACAACATGATAAACTTGCATAAGCTATGTTAAGACATAAAAATAATATGTTGTTAATATAAGCTGCAAATATACATCTATTAATTATATATTCCAGTGGCACATCAACTAGTACATATATTTGTTATTTCCAGGGACTTCGACAGGTGGATGGACATATTGGTAGGGTTTGTTGACTAGTGTTATGGAGTTATAGTGTTTGTTAAGTAGTGTTATGGACTTGTAGCTCTACTATATATAGTTTAGTTCTTCCTTAATGTATCACTTCTTAAACTATACTAACATGGTGTAAAAGATATCGATCTTTCCTTTGAGTTTAATTGCATTGACAATCAATTTTTATTTATGAACATAACTCAAAAATTAATGTTTTAGACACATACACACACACACACACACACATATATAAATCAAAAATGAATGTGTGAGACACACACTCTACACATATATACTAGCAGAATCTATAAATGAGGAGTTAAATGGAATACATGAGGTAGTGTGCAGGTAAATAGGACAGGGCAAAACAATATTTGAATGGGACATACGATCAAATGGAGCAACACAGAGTAGGGAAAAACCTTAGCAGATAACACTTTTACCCTGCATTGTCCTCACCCCATAGCCATCTATATATTTTTCAAAATAACTAATTCACAGGCGCCAGAGAG
The DNA here is from genome assembly GCA_000787875.1 of Solanum virginianum. Taxonomy (NCBI): domain Eukaryota; kingdom Viridiplantae; phylum Streptophyta; class Magnoliopsida; order Solanales; family Solanaceae; genus Solanum; species Solanum virginianum. Next base: position 74,304 of record DF359417.1, read on the forward strand.
AGACTATGAAACCAAAGTTACTCAAGTTGGTTGTATTAGAAGAAAGTAAATACAAAGCTAATGTACTAAAAATAAAGCTATGTCAGATTAAGGTGGAAAGAGGAAAGAGGAAAGATATAATTCTATAATTTAAAGTTGCATATAGTATCATTAGAAAGCTGATTGCTTCAATATAATAGCGACATAACATTTATTAAACTTATTCCTCTACACAATTAGATATGAAAGTTACATTTATCATCATTATCACCAAAGAAATAACTTTAAAGAAACTATAATTTTGTCAATATAAAAATGACTATACCAGTTGGCTCACGATGTCTTTTTCTTCGTTATTCTAATTTTAGTTTTCATATCATGGATCTTAGGTCGGTCTTGCATGCTCTTGATGAGTACGAGAGCCTCCAGTGTGGCGTGAGGGACCAGATCCTTGACGACATTTCTCACTGAGATGATTTTTTGAACATTGTGCAGATTTGGCCTTAAAAGCCTCCATTTCAAAGAGAGGCTGCCAACTCTCCCAGACAGATTTTGGGATATTTTTTCGACACTGCTCAGAGGATCTTGCTTCAGATAGCATACCTTTGTATCATTCTGCACATTTTTTCATAAAGTTGTCCTTTATGAAACTTTCAATTGCAATATTCCTCTGAAATCGCTAAGATGAAAAGAAAAATAACACATGAATTAAATATAATGGACATTTTACATAAATAAACTAGGCTAGTGACATGGCAGTCAGTTAAAGATGATGTAACTAACCTATGCAAGTTGGTTAGACATGTAAAAAGTGAAGGTGATAGAAATATTGAACAAGATTTGTCTGTCACGTCCCAGTTTATGGGTCGTGACTGACACCCGTTTAGGGTGTCCAGAACATAAGTCAAATCATA
>DF359416.1:12767-27210 GCA_000787875.1 Solanum virginianum
TCCAATCTTGTTCAGTCCTAGTAGAACTGAGCAACCAAGAAACAATAGTTGGGTTCATATTATTTGTATAATCTATAGGTACTTTAGGCATATGGACTGACACTACTGTATGGAAGGATTGATTGGACTCTATGAGATGTGTGTTATCATGAACATCTTCATTGCATGCTTTATCTTGTAAGAGAGGTTGAGGATGGTGTTTCAACTCCTCATACTTAATGATCTATGACTCAGGAATAAGCCTTAGAAGTTTATCCCTGGGTAGCTTTCTTAATAACAAAGCACAACTGGTGGTTCCTTTGGTCGCATCTACATGTAGTAACAAGGAATTATTACCACCTGGGAATATAAGGCCCATGGCATGGTTCTAAACTCTCCAAGCTAGCTGGTAGTGTAGAGTAGCTTAGACATCATCTCTAGCTTATGGAGCTCCTAGTATCTGGACCTGGATCTTCAACGCCTCCATGAGGTACAGATCATGTAGGATATGTTGAAGTTGGGATAGATCGTGAGAAACATAGTCTCGGTGCTAAGGGTGATCTTAGAGGTGCCCAAATTCTTATGTTAGTACTCATTGTATCGAGTATCTAAGAGGGGAAAATACACCATTACGGGCTGGCTTTTTCTTCTGGGATACATAAATACAACTCTGACGGCACCAAAATGGATATGGGTGAACCCCAATCTTTTCCACTAGTATAGAAATTCCTCTGGCATCTGTAGTGTGATGATTTATTCTTCTTTGGTTGCAAGAATAGGATGCTTGTAAAGTTTTGAGGCAGCAACATATTATTTTATTCCTGTGGTTTAGGTTGGACTAGGGAGCGTATTTCCAACCAAGGATTACAGGTATTTTTGCCAAAGACAGAGTGTGGGTTCAGTAGAGGTAGATATGTGGAGGATATTTTCTTTTCTGGGTGTAACACATCTACTTCATAGAAATAGTCATATTTGCAAAAGAGAGTTTTGCTCTGGGTAGGAGTAATCTCTAACTTGGCAAAGGACTTACAAAGACTCGACTCTGAAGATAAAGACATAGATTTACAGGAACTAGACAAAGATGGTAAAGACTTTGAAATAGACATATTTTTGGATTTTTTGGACTATGAAGATACACATATGTATTTGTTCTAAGGATCTATGGACAAGACTCGATATTTGTTCTCAAGCTCTAAGGAAAAGACTCAAAATTATTTATGTAAAGACTGTATAGAGATTTAAGTCTAAAGACTCAGAATTCAAACACATGAATCAGAATAAAAGAGTACAGAGAGTTTTTTATGGCTATGGAATTAAAGTAAACACACGACTAAATGTAAATGACTGAATAAATTAATTTGGCGGTATAACATGAGAGATAGACCTTATGAAGACCTTGTTCGTCCCTCCAGGGTAGACGAAGAACAGGTTGGCTCTGATACCATATAGGGCGGCCAGGAGCCAGAGCGGGGCTATACGAGCACCACGAACAGGACCGGTAGGAGCAAGACCCTAGCAGCTCAAATAGGGTATAGGCGATGTGGGACCATACCATGTAGGGTGGCTAGAAGCTAGAGCTAGGGTTAGGCGAGCACCACGAACAGAACTGGTAGGACTAGGACCACAGTGGCTTGGATAGGTTATAGGTAGTATGGGACCATATGCCATGCAAGATCACCTGAGGCACACTACCACAATGTTTTTAACATTCATATCCATAATAGGCAGTATGCCATCCCAAGCTCGCTGGGTTTCTGAGCATAATAGTGACCTTACCAACCAAGTTGTAAACCACACAGTGATTTTTTTGACTTTTCTGGGCTTTCTACATGGGCTTTAAGCGGCTCTCCCTGGCTTATAGTGCCCTTTCAACTTACCCCTCCTCGAGTCTTCTTTTGGACGTACTAGTTTATGTCACTTGGTTATATTTCCAAATGCTATTGCACTCACAACTAGTGGCGTAAGGTCAAACATTAATTGTTGTAGTAGTGCCTAGTTGATCTTGTGTAACCTATTGAGTCATTAGTTTCTCAACGAGCGGAGCTCGTCGGAGTGTCACCTTAGATCCCTCCATGCTCCTCTCAAACTACAGGACTGAACAACCCATCCCCCTCACCAAAGAGAAGAACAAGAGAAAGTTTAGCTAATAATCATATTAATCAGATAGAAAGTGTATTTACAAGAGTGTCATAACTTTGAGAGAACTTCCTCCGGATATTTCTCTCAGACTCTAGACTAAGGACTTGTCATAAGCTTTCTATGATTTTGTGTTGGGCCTCAGATATGATGGGTCTCAGATATGTCTAGCCTTCTCTAACTTAATGCTTGACCTTTCTTTTATAGGAGAAGGTTGGCCTTACAAACTAACTCTAAAATAAAAAATATCACACATGACACACAATTTTAAAAATGGATGGACCCTACATTATTCTACAAATAGTAAACCTATCTAAAAATAGTATGTCTTATCAAGACAAACGATCTTTATCTAATTTATTCAAACCAAGCCCCACCTAACATGTGAACAGAGCCTACTAAAACAAAACATAAAAGCAAAAGTATGATGTTGGCATGTGACAGCATGTGCAAGCCGGTGAGTCAGCAACTTGTAGGCGGCTGCAAGTAGATGTGTAAGCTACTCGTAGACATCTATCAAGCTAATGGGTAAGCTACTTATTGGCAGTATGCAAGCAGGTGTGCAAGCTAATTGTATGTGGCTTTCAAGTAGGTAGGTAAGCTGTTGGTATGGATTCTTGGTGAAGAAGAATTATGGCTGGCTTGTGGACAAAGTTTGTAGTATTCTTTGTGAAAAAGGATTATAGCTAACTTGGGGTCAAAGTTTGGGTAAGCGTGGTGGCAAAGGATTGCAGCTGACTTAGGGATAAAGTTTAGGTAAGCTTGGTGGCAAAGGATTATGGCTAACTTAGTGACAAAGCTTTGGGTGAACTTGATGAGAAAGTTGAGGTAATTTTGATGAGTACTATGGGTAAGTGGTAAGTTTTGGTGGAGGTGGTAAGTTTTGGTGGAGGTGGTAATTTTTGTATGGCGAAACTTGTACATATCATAAGATAGCATCGAACTATGCAGAGGTTGAAGGTGTCACTGAAAGACGTGAGTATTCTTCTTTAATCCACCAATTGACGCCATGTTTCTTCCTGCTCAGCTCTCTGTTCTCAAGACCTTTTCGTAGTGATTGAGTAAAATACCAATTCTTATTTGTAGGTCTTGTAACATTGTGATTCTATTTTTGTGATTTCAGCCTTATGCTCATATGGTTTATTGTTGGTGTTTCTTGACTTTCTACAACCTAGTAGTTAACCTCTTTGAAAATGTCTCTGGTCGGGATAGGAAGACTGACATGACATTATCCTTTCCTTTGAGGTGCTTTACCTAGAATTTATAAGGAGAGAACTACTATACCCATCAAAGAATCTATGGATTAGGAATGATCTTTGGATTTAATTGGATCATCTTCGGAAAGGCTTTCATGTCCATCACAATAAGAAATTCTATATGGATCAGAAAGAAGTTGAACTTCTTAAATTTTTTACAGCAAGAATTTCTTTGAAGGTGGAATGACAATGTTGTTCTGTATCCTTGAATCTCCCACTAGTATCACTGCATATTTTGCGATTGCCATCTTTTTCCTCTATAATGATAACACTCTAATATTCATTGCTCACATCCATCTATAAGATCTTTAAACCATTTGAGGGAATGTTAAGGGTCTTAACCTCCTTCGATATGTTCTTGATATGGCATACTGCATCATTCTGGTCATTTCCCCAAATTGGAGTGTTCTTCTTTAGCATCTTTATGAGTGGAGTAATATATATTAAGACATTAGGAATGATGCCTCAGACATAATTAATCACACCTATAACTTGTTCAAGTTGATTTATTGTCATGTTTATATGTGGCCCTGGTTGGTATTGTCCATGAGAAAAATGCATTCCTAAGAAGTCTATTTCATCCTACATAAGAATCATCTTCTTCGCGGAGAGCATATTATCATACTTATTCACTAATTCATAGAATTGGCGAAGAAAGGCATAGTGTTCCTCGACAATGTCATTGAATAGTAGGATATCATCGATACAGACTAGTGATGTGTGGAGGACGGGCTGAAAGATTTGGATCATGGCCTTTTGGAAAAGTGATGGTGCTGGTTTGAGCCCAAATGGAATGACCTTCCACTGATAATAGTGGTCGAATATGCAGAAGCTGGTCTTGGGCTTATCCTCAGGGTGTATACCTAGTTGCCAGAAGCCAAACTTGAGATCACACTTAGAGAAGTAGGTGGCTTTGGCTAGTTGTGAGAATAAGGTCAACTTGTTCAGAATCGGGAACTTATCATCCGGTAGGAAGTCGTTGAGAGGCTGATAGTTGATAACTAGTCAGAGCCTCCCTCTCGTATGCTCAGCTTACTTGTTGAAATGAAATGCCTCACAAGTCTACTATAAATCTAATGGTTTGATCAGACTAGATTTTAATAATTCTTCACATTCCTTCTTGGAAAGTTGGAGATGTTCAAGGTTCATGCCTTTGTTAGACTGATGTTCTCATTCTTCTTGAATGGGAGTCTGATGAAGAATTCTTCATTCAACCACAATGGTTTGGCATGCTTCTTCATAAACTCCTTATGGGGATCAGCATATGATTCCTCTATGAGCTAATATTCAACATCCTTGATCTGCTCTTATTCTGTGATAGGAAATAGCCTTTTGACATTTGTATAAGGCTTGAATTATATTTATAGACTATGCCCTGTGTGTGAACCTTGAGTTAATCATTGAACTGCTTGTAGATATCAAACCCAGTGATATGGTTAGTCCCTGGGATGACAGATCCAAGAATTCTGGTTTAGAACTGTACTCCTGCGAAAAACTCATTCATGATTGGGTCTTAGGTCATTGCTTTAGTAGTCAAGACTCCTTTAGAGGCAGTGTTTAAGTGTTTTGAGTATGGGATCCACTGCTCCTTAGGAAGGATGTTGGGATTGAGCATTGATGTTGTTTCTCCTGTGTCCATGAAAATAATAACCTGGATAGGTTTGGTCCAGCCATATGGGTATATTATCAATTAGACGTGGGGTGTTTCAGCATTAGAGATGATGTTTACTTTGTCAGGTTGAGATGTCTGGAATACAACATCTTTTGGTTGGGTACTATCATCACCTTATCTATGGCCATTATTGTTATCAGTGGTTGCTTCTGCTAATAGCTGTGCAGCCCTTTGTGCCTTTCTTGAGTAGGGGCAATCTCTAGTAAGATGCATAGTTTTCTAGCAAATTTTGCATTTGTAGACCTTCTTTTTGGAACGTCTGGGCTAGCTAGCAGTGGATGATTCACCTTCTGGTAAGTAAGAGAATGTTCAAGTCTCCTTTTCTCCTTGCACCTTTGTTTTCTTCTTTTCCATCGAGTATGGCTTTTGGAGAGTTGGGAAAGTTTACTAGTTGATGTACTTTGGCTGCATGCTTCATCTGGATCTAGAACTGTGCCTTTATTGCTATGGTATATCGCATTTCTAGGGCTATTGCTAGATGACTCACTGAGTTGTTGCACTGCATCATAGAACCTGTCGTTGCTTGATGAATTATCCTCTTTTCTGATATTACTATCTTGATGTGAAGGGTTGGTTCCAGAGCCAACATTTTGTTCTAGGATACATACTTGTGGTATGGTTTGATCTAGGGTGATCAAGTTGTTGTTCAGAGTACAACCTTCTTGGTGTAGCTCCTGATGTATGGTTGTGTTATGCGTTTTCCGTCATGAGACAATATACATCATATAAGATCGTCTGACTCCTTTAGGATTCTTGTAGGAATCTTTCCTCTTTTGGATCGCCTGTATTCAGCTTTCACTTTCTTTTAGGCATCAAGAGCATCCTTTCTTTCCCAGATAAGTTTTGTTATGTCGAAATTATTTCCATTCCTTGTGTCCTGATAGACTGGGGCATATAGCTTTGGTTTAGAATGAAAAATGGAAAATGGATAGTTGAGATTGAATGAGGAGTATGTCGGGTCTAGCTAAACTGAGGTGCTTGATAAGGTAGAGGTGGTCCCCTCTTCTAGTTCAAAGTTGTATCTCAGCTGGAAGATCTTATAACTGATGGAGTCTATTTCCTTCTGTTGTTGGTCAAAGAACTAGAAGAGGTTCTACCCTATCAGAGACAGTTCAATCGGGATAATATGAAATCCTTGTTGCAGTACTTGAATAAGCTGAGCGTTTTGGGAAGATATGTCTACCGTACTGACCTTGCTCCTTGGCTTGGTTTTAGCACGAGTAATATTGTCGATGGAGTGGTATTCTCTCGGCAGTATTTGGTTATCTGTGATAGAATCAGTTGACTACCTACGAACTTTGTCCTTCATGTGGATTTTTGGCTTGGTTTCTCCTGGGTGATAGATATCTGTTTGTGGCATATCTGTAGCTTGGCTTAGGTTATCCTTCTCAATCGATTTATGTAAGGAGAGATTACTTTTGTGATAAGAGCTTGTGGGGATATCATGGATAGTAGTGGTACATACTCTTTTGTGGAGGTGTCAAGTATAGGTGGAGTAGTTTAGGTAGAAGTGTTTTTAGGTGTATATGAAACTAGGTATTGGTATTTTCCTGGGAGACTTAGAGAACCAATAGAGGGATCTCCTTCATCATAGCATTTTTTTAATTCCTTTCCATTTCTTCCTCCTCTTTTGCTCCTCGGTGAAGTGTCCTCGTCACATGTTTCTACTTCTTGACATCCTTGGCAGTCACAATCGAGGTTCAATGGAGTGTATTCTGTAAAGGAACATTTAAACCGAGTTGTAGCACATCCATCATGGTTAAGCTATTGAATCAAATCTTGTTCAGTCCTAGTAGAACTGAGCAACCAAGAAACTATAGCTGGGTCCATATCATCTGTATGATCTATAGGTACTTTAGGCATATGGACTGACATAATTGTATGGGAGGATTGATTGGACTCTGTGAGATGTGTGTTATCATAAACATCTTCAGTGCATGCTTTACCTGGTATGAGAGGTTGAGGATGGTGTCTCAACTCCTCATACTTAGTGATCCATGACTCAGGAATAAGCCTTAGAAGTTTACCCCAGGGTAGTTTTCTTGATAACAAAGCACATCGGGTGGTTCCTTTAGTGGCATCTACATGTAGTAATGAGGAATTGTTACCTCTCGAGAACATGAGGCCCATGACATGGCTCTGAACTCTCCAAGCTAGCTGTTAGTGTGGAGTAGCCTGCACAATATGTCTAGCTTATGGAGCTCCGATTATCTGGACCTGGATCTTCAACGCCGCCGTGAAGTACGAATCAAGCAGGGATATATTAAAGTTGGGATAGATCATAACAAACACAGTCCCCATGTTGCGGGTGATCTCAGAGGTGCCTAAATTCGCATGTTGGTACTCATTGTATCAGGTATCCAAGAGGGAAAGACGTACCACTATAGGGAATTGTTACCTCTTGGGAACATGACGGCCATGGCATGGCTTTGAACTCTCCAAGCTAACTGGTAGAGTGGAGTAGCCTGCACAATATCTCTAGCTTGTGGAGCTCCGAGTATCTGGACCTAGATCTTTAAAGCCGTCGTGAAGTACGAATCATGCAGGGACATGTTGAAGTTGGGATAGATCGTAACGAACACAGTCCCGACGTTGAGGGTGATCTTAGAGGTGCCCAAATTCATATTGGTACTCATTGTATCAGGTATCCAAGAGGGAAAGACGCATCACTACGGGCTAGCATTTTCTTTCGGGATACGTTAACGCAACTCTGACGGCACCAAAATGGATATAGGTAAACCCCAATCTTTTCCACTAGCGTGGAAATTCTTCTGGCATCTTCAGTGTGATGAACTGTTCTTCTTGGGTTGCAAGAATGGGATGCTGGTCAAGTTTTGAGGCAGCAACATATTCTTTTACTCCTATGGGTTTAGGTTGGACTAGGGAGCGTATTTGCAACCAAGGATAACAGATCTTTTTTGCAAAGGAGAGTATGGGTACAATAGATCCTTAGAACAAATACGTGTATGTCTTTATAGTCCAAAAAATCGAAAAATATATCTATTTCAGAGTCTTTACCGTCTTTGTCTTGTTCTTGTAAATCTATGTCTTTACCTTCAGAGTCGAGTCTTTGTAAGTACTTTGCCAAGTTAGAGATGACTACTACCCGGAGAAAAACTCTCTCTTGCAAATACGATTATCTCTATGAAATAGATGTGTTATCCCCAGAAAAGAAAATATCCTCCACCTATCAACCTCTACTGAACCCATACTCTGACTTTGCCAAAAAGACCTGTAATCCTAGGTTGCAAATACGCTCCCTAGACCAACATAAACTCCCTAGACCAACATAAAGCCACAGGAGTAAAGAATACATTATTACATCAAAACATGACCTACACCCTATTTTTGCGACCCAAGAAGAACAGTTCATCACATTGCAGATATCAGAGGAATTTCCATGCCAGTGGAAAAGATCGGGGTTCATGCATATCCATTTTGGGGCAGTCAGAGTTGCGTTAATGTATCATGGAAGAAAAGGATAGCGTCTTTCCCTCTTGGATACCCGATACAACGAGTACCAACATGCGAATTTGGGCACCTTTAAGATCACCCTCAATGCCAGGACTGTGTTCGTCATGATCTATCCCAACTTCAACATGTCCCTGGACGATCTATACCTCACAGAGCCGTTGATAATCGAGGTCCAAATGCTCAAAGCTCTATAAGCTAGAGATGCTATCCAAGCTACTCTACACTACCAGCTAGCTTGGCGAGTTTAGAACCATGTCATGGATGTATCACTCCCTGGTGGCCAAGATACTCTCCTCCTAAACATAGACGCCACTAGTGGAACAACTCAGTGTAGCCATATCCCTAGAGAAATTAGTAGGGAGGAACTCGTCAACATTCTCCCTACCTAATGGGTAACAAACTATAAGAAGTTGAGAAACACCCCTCAACCTCTCCAGTCCACTGAGCCAACTTTCACCAGAAATTCTAATGAAACAGTCACCATAAGCTTTGACCACTCTCACCTCAAGAAGCTCCACAAAACTGCCTTTTTCATAAATATATACCAACCCATGGATGATAATCCCAAACATATAGATCCAAAGCTTGCATCTGATTTTTGTACCTACCACTTCGACGATTTGATTAAGCAGTTTGATATGGATGGTTAATGAGTCCACTTGTCACACTATCCCTTCATGGACCACATACCATGGGACATCGACTGTGACTGCCAGGAGTGCTAAGAAGATAAGATAATGATGGATGAGGATTAGTAGAATGAACCCCCTTTTACTATTACATATGAACTCAGAAATCGACAAAAGTCATCATCTTCATCAAATCCTACCTCCACAAACGAGCTTGCACCTCCAATGGTCATGTTATCACCCACAGGCTCAACCACCTCATATGATTTTAACCCATACTAACCTTTTGAAAGGGATAACCTAATCTACTATAAGAAAAGAAACCACATAAGAAAGTTATCCTACCAACGGGAGAACATATGCCCCAAGGCGACATAGAGGCAACCCTTAACTATAAATCAGAGAACGCAATGGTCCAGAACAAGGCATTGTCCAGCATTGGTCATTCCATGAAGCACGTCGTCCATTCTTAAGGAAAGATGCAAACAAAGATGACTTGATGGAAAAGAAGATGGAAGAGACGTCCAACCAACATACCGGACTTATTCGAGCACTAGAACACAGATTGAAAACAATACTATTCGATTTATGTCCACCAGGAACATCACTATACCACTTCTTTTAGCAATAAAGAAATAAGATAGCTGCCCTCAAGGAGCAGATCCAGAGCCTAAAATATGGTAGTCTAGCCAAGGAGGAAATCAACTTTCCAACCAGGCCTACCATATTTCCCATATGCTCACAGCCTTATTCCCGTCGTAGCAAGAGAGCTTCATGCATAAGTTCTTCTCTGGTAAACCTCAAGCTTCCCAGCAAAAGGAAAAACTAGAGTTTGAGTTAGCTAAGTTCATCTGGGAGAGAAAGGATGTAGCAGCAGTAGCCCAAAAGCAAGCTGAATAAGCACAGTCAAAGGCAAAAAGAAAGAAAGCTACGGACCCAGGAACCATGATGATTACCAGATGCAACACTCAAAAAAAGAACACCACCTCAAGATACATCTACTACAACTGCAGTAAAGACCTCGACTTTCCCCGTCCAAGCTTTGATGATTACAAAGTATCATCTCCAGAACAAATAGATGAAAGATAAAGCATGGGATGATATGATCAGATCCATCAATGAAGAGGAGTGGTAACCTAAAAATCATGGCTTCCCTGAACCTACACAGATTAAATTCGATCATGAGGTTCTAGAGCTTTACGCCTTGAAAGAGGATAGTCTAATTGATGATTACCTCAGGGAAAATGATAAACACTTTGGATTCAATTACCAACAAGATGAAACCATCTCAGAATCTAAAGTTCCATCTGATGAAGATCTTCAATGCACAGAATAGCTAGAAACCATCACCTCGGAGTTCTTAACTCAGGATTATTATTTCTCATAAGGATATATTCAAGATACTAAAAATTCCCCATCAACTGATTCCCAGGAATATATAGAAGAAACTGCAAAATCATCACTAACACTAGATAAGGAGGACTATCCCGCCTCTTCATGAACTAGTACAAAGAACCTGAAGACTTTGAAGTAAACAATGATAAGGACGGTATGATAAAGGATCCTATCCCAGAACGAAGGCCAGAACCAGCGACCACATCTCCAAAGTAAGTTAGAACCAGCTTTTACAGTTTCACCCTCGATGATGTCAAAGTCTCATAGTGGCCTCAAAGAATCCAAGACTTCTACACTTGGAACATCACCAAGAATTTGGTGGAGCATGAGAAGTACATGATCCTATCAAAGTTCATTACAAGGTTCTGCAGTATTCTCTGGGATTGGTGGAACGCACTAGGATTGTAAGATCACAACTACTTCCTCACATCCCAAGACTTCACAGGCAACTTGAATATACTCATGGAAGTCTTCTGTGGAGATATCGTCCAATGAAGAGAGAAGTTATGGAGACAACTCTTTGAGATGAAATGCATGTCGCATAACAGAAATATCATCGATATCCATTTCAAGAAGATGGTAAGAATCTACTTTGAGCTATGAGAAGACCCTAGTTTTAAGCACTTATTCGTGTCATCACTACCTAAGATGTTAGCTAGGCATGCCATGATAATCATAGAAGAAAGATTCAAGACCATCACTGCCCCGTACATCAGCTACATTAGGTAGGCGATCTTACAAGCACTGGACAACATTTTCACAAAGAGATCTGTTTTGAAATAGATTGTCCAAAGCAATCAGGCACTTGACTGGGCATGCGGTAAGAGTGACTTAGTCACAAAATCCAACTGTGCTTGCTCAAGCCACCGAGCAAGATGGAAGGTCCACAAATAGGACAGTAGGTACAAGCTGCCCAGACCTCCGGAGGCAAGGTCAAGAATGACCCGGCGCACAAGATACTTCAAAAGAAAAAGTCCAGGCAACCATGACAAAAGAGATCGGTGCTTCCTATGCAACAAACCTGGACACTTTGCCAGAAACTGCTTGCAGTCTCGAAGATCAGTTAAGACCCTTCAACTGTTCGATGAAATAGCAGACTACACAGGCATTTATCTCAGTATAGATGATGACCTGGAGTCTGTCTTCTCCATAGAGGATGAACCAATGGGCGAAACACTCTTCCCCCTAGAAATGTATAAAGTAGCAGAGAAGGATGGCAACACCACTGATGAATCTGGCCACAACATCTACCAGTTATCCAAACCAAGAAAGAACGATGAGGTTGACACCCCTTATGTTCAACTGGCTATTTTCTCATCCAAATGGGATTAGTCGGTGAATGTAATCGCATTGTTGGATATAGGGGCTACATCATGCATCCTCAACCCAGCATCCCTACCCGATGATTACTCAATTTCTCACTTCCAGAACTTCAGTACTCCATCAAGAGAAATCCTGATGACCAAGCTGATCACTATGCACCCGATCGTGATTAAGTTTTTCCCAGGCTTACGATTCAGGACCAAGCTCCTTGGTTTAGCCATCCCCGGAAGAGATCTCATTGTTGGGTTCAATATCTACAGACAACTCAAGGATCGCCTTATAATTAGAACAAAGGGAATAGCTTTCAGGAAATAGTTCAAGCTATACACCACTATCTCTAAGTTATTCCACCTCTCTGGTGAAGACATTGATGCTAAAAGTACTATGTCTATCTCAATGATTAGATGACCACCAACATCTCTAGATGGAATGGCGAATTACCCACTGGAATTGTTCACCTACTTCGGGGATCCCATTGATCCATCAATCATGGTGGAAAGAAAGACATTCTACAAACTCCAATTATTCAGAAAATATGGAGGATCTATTCTCAAACTTTTTGGAGTCCACTAGGAGTTCCTATTCTGCCGCGTATTCATTCTGATGGTAGATGATTTCCCCCAGGAACTTCTATGGCTGTTTTGGTAGTTATGTCACCAATACTATATCCTTGTGGAGTTCAATGCAACCTATTCAGGGATTTTGACAGAATCACACCACTTTTGCAGAAGTTCCTACTTTGGTTCTGACAAAGATGATGGTGGGTGCAGTGTTTTAAAGATTCCTACGAGGCCAAGATTTTCATGTTGCATAGGTCAGTGAAGGTAATCAACATATAGGTCCAGGCCCGACCAAAAATTTCCCCATCTCTATTTTGTCCTTGGAAGACAAGTACCACGAAGCACAATGAGTCATCTTCTAGCAAAATAGATGCGTCCCAAAGGAGATATGGCCCAAAGAAGGAGCACGATGGAACTACACCAACAAACACCCTCACTAGGAGGATGTCCGACAAGCTACTAAAGAATACAAGGTCTCATACGAGATCATCAGAGATCAAGTCACTCAAAAGATGATAAGCATCATGCTTAATCTTTCGCCAGAAAAATAGGATCACAATGTTGTAGGACCATTGAGTAGGGACAGATAATTCACCAGATCGCTCAAAAGAGGCCTTGAGAACAAAGAGCTGAGAAGGAAGAAACACGACGTTGATTGGTGGATGGAAGGAGGGTACTCACACCCACTGGAGACACCTTCAATGTCTACATAGTCCGATGCTATCGAATGATATGTGCAAGTTTCAATATACCAAATTTACCACCTCCACCAAAAATTACCACTTTCCCAAAATACCCGCAAAAATTACTTTAGCTTCAATACCAAGTTTACCTAAAACTTTTGTCATGACTCAAGCCTAGGGCCTAGATGTGACCGGTGAATGGGGAACCTGAAGGAACCCCAAACAAGCCTCATAGCATATCATTATGCATCCTTAATCGCTGAAGCAATTAAGATGACAATAAATGATAAGCTTAAACAAGGGGAAATTAGGACTAAGGGAACATCGTTCATATCATAAGCAACAAGAGTCAACAGAGTCAAGACTTATAATATAGATACACCATATGTCCAACAACACCTCTACTATATAAAGATAAGAGTAGGGGCTAAGACAAAGCAACTGGGCTCACATTCATAGTCAAAACATCATCAAAAGAGAGAAAGTCTTAATACATAGCAAGAGATAATAAGTAACATCCTCGAAATGGAGGACTCACCAATAAGCGTGAGCGAAGTCATACTAGCCACGTAGAGGAGGATGCTCAAGAGTGACTCTGGTTCCTACATGGTGATATCATGTAGGCAATGCATTTGTACGTTTGAATGTACTTTATGGGATGCAATGCAAGAAGAGATAGGCATCATAATCAAAATACATAATAGTAACCTATAGGTAGCATAATGACAATATGGAATGTATAACCAACTCTTAACTAAGTCATTCTTTGCAAATCATTTATCTTACATAGATCATAATATAAGTGTCTAAAGAAGCCTCAACCGATATAACATAAGACCTTTTGGAGCCACCGTCATGCTTTGCAAACTGTTCATATTACATAGATCATAATATAAGTGTGTAAATAAGCCTCAACCAACATAACATAATAGCTTTTGGAGCCACCTTCCTTACGAGAGCCCGTCCCCTTTCGGATTAAGTGACCTTCCTTATGGGATCCCATCGCTTTTCAGATTAAGCATTTCATAGAACTAGTTCATCAAACCATTATATTTAAATTATCATTTTATCATTATATAATTATCGTAACATCATTCAGCTCATAAGACATGCATTGGACCTTCAATTCCTCAAGAAACCATAACCAGACATTTTATCAAACACTTGGCACGTGTGAAATGATAGTATAAGACCATGCAATTTAGAGATGAAATCATGCAAGTAAATTCATTGTAAAACCATCAATCAATACTTTGTAACATCCTCAAGCAATATACATCAAAACCCCTTATCAAATCTAAAAATAGATCCAAGATTTGAAGCTCAAAACATGCTT
>DF359416.1:27246-76178 GCA_000787875.1 Solanum virginianum
TCCCTTATCAAATCCAACATTAGATCTAAGATTTGAAGCTCAAAACATGCTAAAATGACCATATTTTCATTAGCTAAAATCATTGTGCAGTAAATTTCTCAATAAACAAGATCCACATGTAAAATCAACTTAAATCATGCAATATTAATTAAAAGAGGGTTTAGGCACCATGAGTAGAAGGACCCAATGGTTCAACATCACATACCTTAGGTCTAGAGTTGCTTGGAATTGAGATTGGGAAGAATGGAGGCTTGGAAATGATCTTGGAATCCAATCTTATTCTTGGGTTCCCTTGAAATTGAATTAGGTCCAGGTGGAGGATCTTGAGAGGATTTGAGAGTGTATTTGAGATGAGGGTAATGAGTTTTTATCCTTTGGAATAGGGTTTCGGTCTTTTGGGGAGGTTAATATAACATTGGAAGTCTAAAAAGGTCGTTAGAGTAATTAGCATTTACGAAAATATCATTAGTGAACGGATGAAAAAATTAGCAATGTGTCATCTCACTGGTGACTTCACTGGCCATGTGGCACTCCAAGGGTCATGTGGAGAACTCGTGTGAAGTGCCCCTTAGTGAAAAAAAATGGAAGTTGGGAAAATTGGAAATATTGACGTCTTGTCACTTTGACGGTCCGCTTCACGAACCATGTACTGGTCTATCCCACCAAAGTTAGACAAAATAAATGTTGCAGGCCACCATACGTCCAAGTGCCATGGGTCCTCCCACTCCACATAGCCATCAACACTGCCTATGGCACCACCCTTAGCCATATTTTCCCCAATTTCCAACAAGCTCCCTTTGGCACACCTTGTGGCCATCCCCATGGTCAGTGGTGAGCTACACGGCCCATACCACTGGCTGTGCCACCTTTCGTAGTGACACAAATGGCCTTTTCTAACCGTAGCTTCCCCAAACGGCCCATCAAAGGCCACACTGGCCGTCAAACAGTCCGTGTGACAACACTGCATGGGAGGGACTCACGAAAATGATCATTACTACTTCATCCGACCTCAGAATGAAGTGAAACCAAGTGTGTTGCGAAGCTAACTCAAAGGGATTTTATTTGACATGTTGTGGGCCACCCAGTTCCAAATTATATAAGAGTTATGCTCGTTTAAAGTTGACTCTTGTATAAAACAACACCCAAAACTCAACTTGGAGGGAAGCCTTCAACTCGTTTAGGTACTAGGAGCATCCCATGAACCTAATACACCCCCAAACTCACCAAATGCGGCTTGAAAAATAGATACATACGAGAATAGAGTTATGGGGTGTCACAATATCTCCCCATTGGGAAAATTCATCCCCGAATGTCAAAGAAACGTACACAAGGAAAGTAGTCATGAAGACTTTAGACCAAACATGAATGCAACAATGCACATAAACATAGTTTTCAAGAAAATTTCAACATGTACATCAAAATTCTCATAACCTTATTAACATGAACATGAATGCATGCAATAATATAAGGTACGAAACTTGAGACTTGAAATCATAAAAAGGACTTGACATGTCATTATAAGTTTGAATAGAATGAAAGAGATATGGATATTCCTTCTCGATGCCTGCATCGGCTCCCCGAGAAACACATATGAATAGACGACTCTTTCAAAGGAGGCCTTGACGAACACCACATCCTCATTAATCAACCTCTCCACTCATCCATCCAACACCTCTACCGGGACCTTCTTCTAACCCAACTTATTCTCCACCTTACCCATAACTTCAAAGAGTTCTATAACACTAGAGTCACCAACACATCCTATGCACCTAGAAGCATGTCAAACCAGACAAACCATACTCCTATCCATAGGCCATTCCCAAACATATGCAACCTTACCAACCTCCCTCTACACTATATAAGGACTCACAATCCTCAACTCAATTATCAACCTTAAACATACCTAACCCACATGGTAAAATAACCAAATCTTACTAGTAACAAAGGAATAATGAAAGAAATACCAACTCCCGGAACTATCAAAGAAGGAATAACAAAATCTAGGAAAATTTCTAACTTACCGGTTGCATCATCAGGCACCTCATCCCTTCTTTGCCTTCTTTAAAGCGCACAGAACCTATTCTGCCTATGAACAACCCCTTGACCTTGAGGATGACCATCTCTACCTTTGGTTTGAGCATGGGGACAATCAATAACCCGGTGACCCATTTCACCACATCCAAAGCAAGCATTAGAGTTCTTCTAACATGGGCCACCATAGTTTTTCCTACACGTAGGGCACTTGGGCATGGGCCCTCCAATATTATCACCTTGGCATCTTATGTTATCATTAGAAATCCTTCTATTAAGAGCATTGGAAGACCATTGGCCTTGATGGAACCGTCCATCCTTAGAACCTTGAAACTTATCATCAATATGGGCCCTCTTGGCTTCTCTACTCCTCCTCTTCCTTAACTTCTCTTCTTCCACTTGTTCGGCATAGGTCATCAAACGGGAAAAGTCTATATCACCAATCAACATAGCAGACTGGCATTCTTCACTCACTAAGTCGGATACCCCCATCACAAACTTGTTCATTCTAGACCTTGGGTCGGCAACCAAGTAAGGAGCAAACTTTGAAAATTGGTTGAACTTGAGGGTATACTCCCTTACACTTATTAACCCTTGTCTCAAATTCATAAATTCCACCAATTTAGCTTCCCTTAGCTCAAGAGGGAAAAACCGATTAAGGAAAGCCACTTTGAACTCTTCCCAAAGCACCACGTAGCCAACTCCCTTCTCATCCTTCCATTGGTTGTACCATATTTGTGCTACTCCTTTGAGTTGGTAAGCCGCCAACTCCACCTTTTCTTCTGGCCTCACGCCTATAATAGTCAATATCTTGTAGACCTCATCAATGAACTCTTAAGGGTCCTCATCAACCTTTGATCTATAGAATTCTGAGGGATTCATTCTTATGAAGTCTCGCACCCGTGAAGCAGTGTAGGAGCATGAGGGACTTGGGTTCCTTGATTGGCTTGATTAGCCACAACTTGTGCAAGCAAGGTGAGAGCATCTCAAAGTTCCCAACTTTTTGGTTGCTCCTCGAGAGTGCGAGATTGTCTTCCCCTTTTGTTTGGCATGATCTAGCATAGCAGAGAATAATCATTAGGGGAAAAACTTACTCTAACTCTATGGCACAACTTAGAACATGAAGAAGGAAAATATTTCCTAAAATGTCTCATAGCCTCCTACTCATAGTTGTGGCGCACAATACAACTATGAGTAAGACTCTAATCGATGTTCTGTGTTGGACTCCGAGGATCTATCAACCTAGTGCTCTGATACCATCTTTGTCACAACTCCAGCCTAGTGCCTAGATGTGATCAGCGAATGAGAAACCCGAAGGAACCCCAAACAAGACGACATAGAGGCAACCATCAACTGGCAATCAGAGAACGCAATGGTCCATAATAAGGCATTGTCAATCATTATTCATTCCATCTAGCACGTCGTTCAATCTCAAGACAAGATGCAAACAAAGATGGACTTGACAGAAAAGAAGATGGAAAAGATGTCCAACTAACATGTTGGACTTATTTGAGCACTAGAACAACGATTGAAAACCATACAATTCAATTTATGTCCTCCGAGAACGGCCTTATCTCACTTCTTCGAACAATAAAGAAATGAGATAGTTGCACTTAAGGAGCAGATCCAGAGCCTGAAATATGGTAGTCTCGATCCAAGGAGGACATCAACTTCTCCAACCAGGCCTACCTTATTTCCCATGTGCCCACAGCCTTACTCCCCACCGAAGCAGGAGAACTTCATGCATAAGTTCCTCTCTAGTACACCTCAAGCTTCCAAGCAAAAAAAACAACCAGAGTTTGACATACCTAAGTTCGTCTGGGAGAGAAAGGATGCAACAACAATGGCACAAAAGCGGGCTGAAGAAGCACAGTCAATGGTGAAAAGAAAGAAAGCTACAGACCCAGGAACCATGATGATTACCAGATACAACACTCGAAAAAAGAAGAACACTACCAAAAGATGCATCTATTGTAACTGCAGGAAACACTCGGTTTTTCCATGTCCAACCTTTGACAATTACAAAGTATCATCTCCAGAACAAATAGATGAACATAAAGCATGGGATGATATGATCAGATCCATCAATGAAGAGGACTAGCAGCCTAAAAACCATGGCTTCCACGAACCTAAACTGATCAAATCCGATCATGAGGTTTCGGAGCTTTACACCTTGAAAGAGGACAGTCCAACTGATGATTACCTTAGGGCAATCAATGAACACTTCAAATTCAATGACCAGCAAGATAAAACTACCTCAGAGTCTAAAGTTCCATCTGATGAAGATCTCCGATGCAATGAACAACTAGAAACCATCACCTCGGAGTTCTCAACTTAGGATAATTATCCTTCAGATGGATACATCCAAGATAGTAAAGACTCCCCTTTAACTAATTCCTAGGAATATGTTGACGATTCCTAGTAATATGTGGAAGAAACTGCAGAATCATCACTAACATCAGATGAGGAGGACTATCCCCCACTCTTCATAAACCAGTACAAAGAACCTGAAATCTCCAAAGTAAATGACGATGATGACGGTATGGCAGAGGATTCCGTCCTAGAATGTAGGCCAGAACTATCAACCACATCTCCAAAGCAAGTTCTAACCAGCTTTCACACTTTTACCATCGATGATGTCAACATCTCACAGTGGCCTCTAAGAATCCAAGACTTCTACACTTTGATGGTCACCAAGAATTTGGTTGAGCGTGACATATACATGAACCTATCAGTGTTTAGTTCAAGGTTCTCTAACATTCTCAGGGATTCGTGGAATGCGCTAGGATCATAAGATCGCAACTGCTTTCTCAACCCCAAGACTTCACATATGTAACAAACCTGGACACCTTGCCAAAAATTACGCGTAGTCCAGAAGCTCAGTTCAAACCCTCTAACTATTCAATAAAATAGCAGACCACACAAGCATCCATCTCAATAAAGCCGATGACCTAGAGTCTGTCTTCTCCATGAAAGAAGAACCAACAGGCGAAATACTCTTCTTCCTAGAAGTGTATGAAGTAGCAGAGAAGGATGACAACACCATTAATAAATCCAACCACAGCATCTACCAGATATCCAAACAAGGAAAGAATGACTTGGTTGACACCTCTCACATTCAGCTGTCTATCGTCTCATATAAATGGGATAAGTCGGTGCATATAATCGCACTTATGGATACAGAGGCTGCATTATTCATCCTTAACCCAACAGTCCTACATGAAGATCACTGGATTTCTCACTTCCATAACTTCAATACTTCATCAAGAGAAATCCTGAGTACCAAGCTAATCACTAGACAACTGATTATGATTGAGTTCTTCCCAGGCTTACAATTCAGAACCAAACTCCTTGATTCGGCAATCCCAGAAAGAGTTCTCATCAATGGGTTTGATATCTATAGACAACTCAAGGATCGCCTTGAGATCAGAACAAGGGGAATAGTTTTCATGAAAAGGTTCAATCCATATGCCACTACCATCAAGTTATTCTACCTCACCAATGAAGACATTGATGCTAAAAACACCATATCCATCTCAATGATCAGATGACCATGCATATCTCCAGATGGAATGGCGGATTGCCCATTGGAATTATTCACCTACTTTTGGGATCCCTTTGATCCATCAATCATATTAGAAATAAAGACGTTTTATAAACTCTAGTTGTTCAAAAAATATGGAGGATCCATCCTCAAACCTTTTAGAGTCCACCTAAAGTACCCATTCTGCGACATATTCATTCTCATGAAAGATAATTTCCCCCAGGAACTCCAATGGTTGTTTTTGTACTTATGTCACCAATACTATATCCTTATGGAGTTCAAGTGCAATCTGTTCAGGGATTTTGACAGAATCACACCACTCTTACAGAAGTTCTTACTTTGGTTTTGACCAAGTTGATGGTTGGTACATTATTTCAGAGATCCTATGAGGCAAAGATTTTTATGTTGCACACTCGAAAAAAGAAGAACACTACCAAAAGATGCATCTATTGTAACTGCAGGAAACACTCGGTTTTTCCATGTCCAACCTTTGACAATTACAAAGTATCATCTCCAGAACAAATAGATGAGTTTATCCTTGGAAGATGAGTACCTTGAGGCAAAAGGAATAATCTTCCAGCAAAATAGATGCATCCCAAAATAGATATGGCCCAAACAAAGAGCACGATGGAACTACACCATCGACCACCCTCACTGTGAGGAAGTCCTACAAGCTGTTAAAGAATACAAGGCTCCATACGAGATCATCAGAAATCAGGTCACCTAAAAAATGACTAGCATCAGGCTGAATCTTTTGTCACAAAAATGGGATCACAACATTACTAGACCATTGAGCAGGAATAGATACTTCACCAGATCACTCAAAAGAGGCCTTGAGAATAGAAAGTTGAGCAAGAAAAAACACAAGGTCAATTGGTGGATAGAAGAAGGATATTCACGCCTGCCAGTAACACCTTCAACCTTTACATAGTCTGATGTTATCCAATGACATTTGCAAGTTTCACCATACAAAAATTATCACCTCCATCAAAAGTTACCACTTACCCAAATCACCTCAACTTCCTCACCAAGTTTAATTAAAGCTATTTCACCACGTTAGCCGCAATCCTTTGCCACCAAGCTTACCCAAACTTTGTCCCTAAGTCAGTCGTAATCCTTTTCCACCAAGGTAGGGCCCAGTTTGAATAAATTAGATAAAGATAGTTTCCCTTACTATTTTTAGAATAAGGTAGGGTCCATCCATTCCTAAAATGGTGTGCCATGTGTGATTTGTTTTTATTTTTGAGTCGGTTTGTAAAACCAACCTTCTCTTATAAAAGAAAGGCCAAGTGTTAAGTTAGGAAGGCATCCTGGACACATCCTAGACCTAACACAAAATCATGGAAAGCTTAAGACAAGTCGTTAGTCTAGAGTCTAGAGGTTGAGAGGAATATCCTTAGGAAATTCTCTCAAAGTTACTACACTTTTGTAAATACACTTTCTGTATGAATAATATGATTTTTGGCTAAACATACTCTTGTTCTTCCCTCTGGGGAATGCGATAGGTTGTTTGGTCCCGTAGTCTGAGAAGAGCAGAGAGGGGTAAAGATGACACTCCAATGATTTCTGCTCGTTGGAAAATCGATAACTCAGTAGGTTACAAAATATTAACTAGGCACTACTACAATAGTTAAAGTTTTCCCTTACGCCGCTAGTTATACCTATAATAGCATCTAGAAATAGAACCAAATGAGGTAACCCGTACAGCTAAAAGGAGACTTGAGGAGGGCAAAGTTAAAAGGGTACTATAAGCTAGGGAGAGCCGCTCAAAGCCCGTGTGGGAAGCCTGGAAAAGTCAAAAAAACTATCATGTGGTTTACGACTTGGTTGGTAAGGTCACTATTGTGCTCAAAACCCCGCGTACATGGGATAACATATCGCCTATTGTGGATGTGAACACTGAAAACGTTGTGGTAGTGGTGCCTCAGTTGGTTTTGCATAGCATATGGTCCCACACTGCCTATAAACTATCCAAATCGTTGGGGTCCCAGTCCCACTGGTCTTGTCTGTGGTGCTCGCCTAGCCCTTGCTATGGCTCCTGGCCGCCCTAAATGGTATCAGAACCAACCCCTTCTCCGTCGCCCCAAAGGGAGGAACAAGGTCTTCATAAGGTCTATCTCTCGTGTTATACTACCAACTTTAGTTATTCTGTCAAATATTTTCAGTTGTGTGTTTATTTTGGTCTATGTGTTTACTTCGAATCCAATGCCATAAAAAACTCTTAATACTCTTTTTTTCTAATTTATGTGTTTAAATTTTGAGTCTTTAGCCATAAATCTCTGTATAGTCTTTACTTATACAGTTTTGAGTCTTTTCTTTAGAGCTTCAGAACAAATATCACGTCTTGTCCATAGATTCTTAGAACAAATATGTTTGTGTGTGTCTTTATAGTCCAAAAAATCCAAAAATATGTCTATTTCAAAGTCTTTACTGTCTTCGTCTAGTTCCTATAAATCTTTGTCTTTATCTTCAGAATTGAGTCTTTGTAAGTCCTTTGCTAAGTTAGAGATGACTCCTACCTGGAGAGAAACTCTCTCTTGCAAATATAACTATCTCTATGAAGTAGATGTGTTACCCCTAGAAAAGAAAATATCCTCCACATATCCACCTCTACTGAACCCATACTATGTCTTTGCCAAAAAGATCTGTAATCCTTGGTTGGAAATACACTCCCTACTCCAACCTAAACCCATAAGAGTAAAAGAATATGTTGCTAGCTCAAAACTTGACCAACACCCTATTCTTGCGACCCAAGAAGAATAGCTCATCACACTGTAGATACTAGAGGAATTTCCATGCCAATGGAAAAGATTGGGGTTCACCCATATCCATTATCGTGCCGTAAGAGTTATGTTGACATATCACAGAAGAAATGGCCAGCCCGTAGTGGTGTGTCTTTCCCTCTTGGATACTCGATACAATGAGTAAGGACATGTGAATTTGGGCATCTCTGAGGTCACCCTCAACGTCAGGACTGTGTTCGTCATGATCTATCCCAACTTTAACATATCCCTGTACGTTTCATACTTCATAGAGGCGTTGAAGATCCAGGTCCAGATATTCGGAGCTCCACAAGCTAGAGATGCTATCCAGGCAACTCTATACTACCAGCTAGATTGGCGAGTTCAGAACCATGCCATGGACCTATCATTCCCTGGTGGCCAAGATGCTCTCTTGCTCAACATAGACACCACCAACAAAATGACTTAGTGTATCCAAATTCCTAGACAAATTAGCAGGGAAGAACTCGTAAACATTCTCCCTACCTCATGGGTCATAAACTACGAGAAGTTGAGAAACCCCCCTTAACCTCTCCTGTCCACTAAGCCTAGTTCCACCAGAAAATCTGATGAAATAGTCGACATAACCTTTGACCATTCTTACCTCAAGAAGCTTCACAAAACTGCCTTCTCCATAAATATGTACCAACCCTTGGGTGATAATCCTGAACTTACAGATCCAAAGCTTGCATCAGAGTTTGGTACCTATGACTTCAATGATTAGATTGAGCAGTTCGATATGGATGGTCAATGTGTCCACTGGTCACGCTATCCCTTCATAGGCCACATACCATGGGATATCGACTATGACTGCCAAGAGTATTAAGATGATAAAATAATGATAGATGAGGATTACTTCAATGAATTTCCTTTCATTGTTACATGTGAACCCAAAACCCATAATAGTCATCATCCCCATCAAATCCTACCTCCACAAATAAGCCTGCACATCTAATGTTCATGTTATCACCCACTGGTTCCAGCACCTCATATGATTTTTCCACATACCAACTTTTGAAAGGGATAACCTAAGCTACTCTAAGAAAAAAACCCATATAAGAAAGTTATCCTACCAACAAGAGAACATATGCCACAAGGCGACATAGAGGCAACCCTTAACTAGAAATCAAAGAACGCAATGGTCCAGAACAAGGCATTGTCCAGCATTGGTCATTCCATCAAGCACTTTATCTAGTCTCAAGGCAAGATGCAAACAAAGATGGACTTGATGGAAAAGAAGATGGCAGAGATATCCAACCAATATGCCAGACTTATTTGAGCACTGAAACATAGATTGAAAACCATACGGTTCGACTTATGTCTGCCAGGAACCTCACTATCCCACTTCTTTGAGCAATAAAGAAATGAGATAGCTGCCCTCAAGGAGCAGATCCAGATCATAAAATATGGTAACCCCGAGCAAAGGAGGACATCAACTTCTCCAACCAGGCCTACCTTATTTCCTATGTGCTCACAGCCTTACTCCCTGCCGAAGCTAGAGAGCTTTATGCATAAGTTCTTCTTTGGTACACCTCAAGCTTCCTAGCAAAAGGAACAACTAGAGTTTGACATACCTAAGTTCATTTAGGAGAGAAAGGATGTAGCAGAAGCAGCCCAAAAGCAGGCTAAAAAGCACAGTCAAAGGCAAAAAAAAGAAAGCTACGAACCCAGGAACCATGATGATTATAAGATGCAACATTCGTAAAATGAAGAACACTACCTAAAGATGCAACTACTGCAACTGCAGGAAAGACCCAGTCTTTCCCCATCCAAGCTTTGATGATTAAAAAGTATCATCTCCAGAACAAACAGATGAAGACAAAGCATATGATGATATGATCAGATTTGTCAATGAAGTGGACTAGTAGGCTAAAAATCATGGATTCCCCGAACCTGAACTGATCACAACCAATCATCAGGTTCAAGAGCTTTACACCTTGAAAGAGGATAGTCCAACTGATGATTACCTTAGGGCAATCAATGAATACTTTGGATTCAATGACAACAAGATAAAACCACTTCAGAGTCTGAAGTTCCATCTGGTGAAGATCTCTGATGTAATGAACAACTAGAAACTATCACCTTGGAGTTCTCAACTGAGGATAATTATCCTCAGATAGAAACATCCAAGATAGTAAAGATTCCTCTTCAACTGATTCCTAGGAATATGTTGATGATTCCCAGGAATATGTGGAAGACACTATAGAATCATCACTAACATCAGATAAGGAGGACTATCCCCTACAATTCATGAACCAGTATAAAGAACCTGAAGTCTTTGAAGTAAACGATGATGAGGATGGCATGATAGAGGATCCTATCCTAGAACGAAGGTCAGAACCAGTGACCACATCTCTAAAGAAAGTTAGAACCAACTTTCACACTTTGACCCTTGATGATGTCAAAGTCTAATAGTGGCCTCAAAGAATCCAAGACATCTACACTTGGATGGTCACCAAGAATATGGTTGAGCTTGAGAACTACATGATCCTATCAGAGTTCACTTTAAGGTTCTCTGGCATTCTCAAGGATTAGTGAAACGCGCTAGGATTGCAAGATCACAACTACTTCCTCACATCCCAAGACTTCACAGGCAACCTAATCATCCTCATAGAAGACTTTGTAGAGATACTGGCCAATGAGAGAGAAGTTATGGAGATAGCTCTTTGAGATGAAATGTATGTCATATGATAGAATTTTCATCAATATCTATTTTTAGAAGATGGCAAGAATCTAATTTGAGCAAGGAGGACACACTACTTTAAAGCTGGCATTCGTGTCATCACTACCTAAGATGTAAGCAGGATATACCATGATGGTCATAGAAGAAATATTCAAGACCATAAATGCCCCGTACATTGACTATATTAGGCAGGTGATCTTCCAAGCACTAGATAACATTTGCACAAAGAGAGATCTATCTTGAAACATATTGTCCAGAGCATCACGGTACTTGATAGAGCATGTAGTAGGAGTGACTTAGTCACCAAGACCACTGTGCGTGTTCAAGCCATCGAGCAAGACAGAAGGTCCACAAATAATATAGGAGGTTCAAGCTGCCTAGATCTCTTGACGCAAGGTAAAGAATAACCCAGCGCACTAGATACTTTAAGAGATGAACTCTTGGTAACCATGACAAAAGAGATCGGTGCTTTTTATGCAACAAACTTGGACACTTTGCCAGAAATTGGTTACAATCCAAAAGGTCAGTTAAGACCCTCCAACTATTCGATAAAATAGCAGACCACACAGGCATCTATTTCAGTAGAGATGATGACTTGGAGTCTTTCTTCTCCATGGAGGATAAACGAATAGGTGAAACACTCTTCTCCCTAGAAGTGTACGAAGCAGCAGAGGAGGATGGCAACACCACTGATGAATCTGGCCACAACATCTACCAGTTATCTAAACTAGGAAAGAATGATGAGGTTGACACCCCTTGCATTCAGCTGGCTATCTTCTCATCCAAATGAGATAAGACAGTGCATGTAATTGTATTAATAGATACAGGGGTTGCATCATCCATCCTCAACCCAGCAGTCCTACTAGATGATCACTAGATTTCTCACTTTCAGAACTTCAATACTTCATCAAGAGAAATCCTAATGACCAAGCTAATCACCAGGCACCCGATCATGATTGAGTTCTTCCCAGGACTACAATTCAGAACCAAACTCCTTCTTTCAGTAATCCCCTGAAGAAATCTCATTATTGGGTTCGACATCTACAAATAACTCCAGGATTGCCTTGAGATCAGAACAAGGGGAATAGCTTTTAGGAAATAATTCAAGACATATACCACTACCTCTAAGTTATTCCACCTCTCCGGTGAAGACATTGGTACTGAAAACACCATGTCCATCTCAATGATCAGAAGACCACGAATACCTCTGGATGGAATAGCGGATTACCTACTGGAATGGTTTATGTACTTTGGGGATACCTTTGATCTATCAATCATGGTGGAAAGAAAGACGTTCTATAAACTCCAGTTGTTCAAAAAAAATGGATGATCCATCCTCAAACATTTTGGAGTCTACCTAGAGTACCCATTATGCCACATATTCATTCTAATGGCAGATAATTTTCTCGAGGAACTTCTATAGTTGTTTTGGTATTTATGTCACCAATATTATATCCGTATAGAGTTCAAGTGCAACTTGTATAGGGATTTCTACAAAATCACACCACAATTGCAAAAGTTCTTATTTTTGTTCCAACCAAGACGATGGTGGGTGCGTTGTTTCAGAGATTCCTACGAGACCAAGATTTTTATACACCAATGACCACCCTCACTGGGAGGAGGTCCAACAAGCTGCTAAAGAATGCAAGATTCCATACGAGATCATCAGAGATCAGGTCACCCAAAAGATGACTAAAATCAGGCTAAATCTTCCGCCATAAAAATGGGATCGCACTGTTGCAAGACCATTAAGCAGGAATAGATACTTCACTAGATCGCTCAAAAGAGGCCTTGAGAACAGAGAGTTGAGCAAGAAGAAACATAGCGTCGATTGGTGGATGGAAAAAGGATACTCATGCCCATCAGCGACACCTTCAACCTATGCATAGTCCAATGCTATCCAATGACATTTGCAAGTTTCACCATACCAAAATTACCACCTCCACCAAAAGTTACCACTTACCTAACTTACCAACAAAAATTACCTCAGCATCCTCACTAAGTTTACCCAAAGCTTTTTTACCAAGTTAGCCACAATCCTTTGCCACCAATCTTACCTAAACTTTGTCCCTAAGTCAATCACAATCCTTTTCCACCAAGCTTACCCAAACTTTGACCCCAAGTTAGCCATAATCCTTTGCCCCTAAGAATACAACAAACTTTGTCCACAAGCAAACCGCAATTCTTCATCACCAAGAATTCATACCAGTAGCTTACCCACCAGCTTGCCAGATGTCTACAAGTAGCTTACATACCTGCTTGCGCACTTTTTTGGACATGATGGCACATGCCAACATCATGCTTTTGTTTTTATGTTTTGTTTTAGTAGGATCCGTTCACATGTTAGGTAGGGACCAATTTGAATAAATTAGATTAAGATAGTTTGTCTTGACAAGACTTACTATTATTAGATAAATTTACTATTTTTAGAATAAGGTAGATCCCATCCATTCCTAAAATGATGTGCCATGTGTGATATGTTTTTATTTTAGAGTTGGTTTGTAAGTCAAACCTTCTCCTATAGAAAGAAGGCCAAGTCTTAGGTTAGACAAATCCTAGACACATCCTAGACCTAACAAAAAATCATGGAAAGCTTAAGACAAGTCCTTAGTCTAGAGTCTAGAGTCTGAGAGGAATATCTTTAGGAAATTCTCTCAAATTTACTACATTTTTGTAAATGCACTTTTTGTCTAAATAATATGATTATTGGCTAAACTTTCTCTTATTCTTGTCTTTTGGGTAGAGGGATGGGTCGTTCGGTCCTATAGTCTGAGAGGAGCAGGGAGGGGTCTAAGTTGACACTCTAGCGAGCTTTGCTTATCGGGAAACTAATGCCTCAGTAGGTTACACAATATTAACTAGGCACTACTACAATAGTTAATGTTTGCCCTTACACCGCTAGTTGTACGTATAATAGAATCTAGAAATAGAACAAAGCGAGGTAAATCGATATGGCCAGAAGGAGACTTGAGAAGGGCTAAGTTGAAAGAGTGTTGTAGGCCAGGGAGAGCCACTCAAAGCCCATGTGGAAAGACCAAAAAAAGACTACTATGTGATTTATAGCTTGGTTGATAAGGTCACTGATGTGCTAAGAAACCATGCGAACTTGGGATAGCATGTTGCCTATTATGGACATGAACGTTGAAAACGTTGTGGTAGTGGTGCCTCAGGTGATCTTGCATGGCATATGGTCCCACACCGCCTGTAACCTCTCAAAGCAGCCGAGGTCCTAGTCCCGCCAGTATTGTCCGTGGTGCTTCCCTAAACCCCACTCTAGCTCTTGGACACCCTACATGATATCAGAGCCAACCCCTTCTCCATCTACCCTGAAGTAAGGGGAAAAGGTCTTTATAAGGTCTATCTCTCGTGTTATACTACCAACTTTAGAGGGTAATGCTATAAATATTGAGGAAAGAGATTGATCTTCGGTCCTGGTATCATTAAGTAAAGGAGAGGGAGCATGACATTCCTAAGACGACCTTTCGTATTAGGTGTGGCCATTATGAATTTGTGGTTATGTCTTTTGAATTGACTAATGCACCGATTATCTTCATGGATCTTATGAGTAGGATCTTTAAACTCTTCCTTGATTTGTTTGTGGTGGTCATCATTGATGATATTTTGATCTATTCTCATAATGAGGAGGATCATGTGGCTCATTTGAGTGTGGTGCTACAAAGATTGAGGAAAGAGAAGTTGTATGCTAAATATGAGAAGTGTGAATTTTGGTTGAAAGAGGTTACCTTTCTAGGTCATATGGTATCGGGGGATGGTATTGAGGTGGATCCTAAAAAGGCATAGGTGATTAGGGATTGGCCTAGACCATTGACCTCATCGGACATTAGAAGCTTTTTGGGCTTAGCAGGTTACTTTTGGAGGTTTGTGAATGGGTTCTCTTCTATTGCTTCTCCCATGACTAAATTGACTCAAAAGAAGGTTAAATTTGTGTGGAACAATGAGTGTGAAAAGAGTTTCTAAACCTTGAAGGATAAGCTTGTCTCCACTCCTATCTTGTCTCTACTGGAAGGGTAAAAAAAGGTTTATTGTGTATTGTGATGCCTCCCCGATTGGTTTGGGTTGTGTGTTGATGCAAAATGGTAAGGTAATAGCCTATGCTTCTAGGAAACTCAAAGTGCATGAAAAGAATTATCCTACTTATGGTTTGGGTTGTGTGTTGATGCAAAATGGTAAGGTAATAGCCTATTCCTCTAGGAAAC
The DNA here is from genome assembly GCA_000787875.1 of Solanum virginianum. Classification (NCBI taxonomy): domain Eukaryota; kingdom Viridiplantae; phylum Streptophyta; class Magnoliopsida; order Solanales; family Solanaceae; genus Solanum; species Solanum virginianum. The sequence continues at coordinate 42,502 of DF359416.1, forward strand.
TCAAAGTGCATGAAATGAATTATCCTACTTATGATCTTGAATTGGTCATCGTGGTCTTTGCTTTGAAAATTTGGTGTCATTATTTGTATGGGGTGCATGTTGATGTGTTTACAACATTTCCCAATACTCGCTCAAACATTTTGACAAATATTTCACCACATTACTTATATAGGGTGCATGTTGATGTGTTTACCGATCATAAGAGCCTCCAATATGAGTATGCATTATCATCTTAGTAAGGCTAATGTTATGATGGATGCTTTGAGTAGGGTGTTTATGGGTAGCCTAGCTCATATTGATAATGGGGGCAAAGAGGTGGCTAGAGAGGTCCACCGGTTGGCTAGATTGGGGATTAGTTTGGAAAAGGTAGATAATGATGGTATTGTGGTTGTTGATGGTTTAAAATCTTCCTTGGTTGATGAGGTAAAAGCAAAGTAAGATCTTGAGCCCTCTTTGTTAGAATTGATAGCCTTAGTGAGAGAGGACAAGTGGAGGTTTTCTCCTAAGGGGGAGATGGTGCCCTTACGTACCAAGGTAAGTTGTGTGTGTCTTATGTTGATGATTTGAGAAAAATGACTCTTGATAAGGCTCATAATTCTACCTATTCTATTTACCCCGGGTCTACAAAGACGTATAGGGATTTAAGGATTATTTTGGTGGGGGTATGAAGAAAGACATTGCCAAGTTTGTATCTGGTTTCCATAGTTGCCAACAAGTTCAAAGTCGAACAACAGAGGTCAGGTGGCCTAACCCAAGACATAGAGATTCCTACTTGGAAGTGGGAGGAAATTAACATAGATTTTGTGGTTGGGTTGCCTAAGACTAGAAAGGGTTTTGATTCTATTTGGGTTGTGATTGATAGGATGACAAAGTCGCTCATTTTCTATCGGTTAAGACTACTTATGGGGCCGAAGACTATGCTTAATTGTATATTTATGAGTTGGTAAGATTACATGGGTTCCTTTGTCTATCATATCAGATCGTGCTGCTCAATTCACTTCACACTTTTAGTGGTCCTTCCAACGAGGTCTTGGTACCAAGGTAAAACTTAGTATGGCTTTTCACCCTTAAATGGATGGTGAAGCTGAAAGGACTATTCAAAATCTTGAGGATATGCTTAGAGCTTGTATTTTGGAGTTTAAGGGTAGTTGGGATGATCATCTTCCATTAATTGAGTTTTATTATAATAATAGCTATTATTCTATCATTGGTATGGCTCCTTTTGAGGCCCTCTATGGTAGGCACTGTAGATCACCGGTTTGGTGGTTTAAACTTAGAGAAATGGCTTTGTTGGGTCCGGATCTGGTTATGAAGGCTATAGATAAGGTATGGTTGATTATAGAAAGGTCGAAAATAGTCCAAAGTCATCAAAAATCCTATACCAATGTGAGGATAAGAGAGCTTGAAATTAAAGTTGGTGATTGGGTCAATTTGAAGGTATCACCCATGAAGGGTGCGGTTCATTTTGGTAAGAAGGGTAAATTAAGTCCTAGATTTGTGGGTCTTTATAGGGTGTTGAGGAGGATTGGTAAAGTGACCTATGAGTTGGAGTTGCCTAATGAAATGGATTTGGTACATCCGGTCTTCCATAAGTCTATGTTGAGAAAATATGTGGATGATCTGAATGCTATTATTCTATTAGATGTTATGGGTGTTGTTGAAGATAACTTGACCTATGTAGAAGTTCCAGTAGAGATCTTGGATAGATAAATGAAGAGGTTGAGGAACAAGGGTGTTGCTTCCATTAAGGTCCTTTGGAGGAATCAACCAGTTAAAAGTGCTACATGGGAGGCCACAGCGGACATGCAAAAGTGATATTCCTATCTTTTCCATTCTACTGAAGCCTAAGGTACTAATTCTAATTCTTCTATGTGATTTCACGTCTCATGTTTTAGCCCCTATGTCATTTTTATTGACAAAGTTGATGGTGATTTTAACAATTGTATTGGGATTTTTGAAAATGGTGTTTAATTGTGTTATTTTATTCTTATTGGGGCTGATTTTTCATGATTACTCTTCTTATTTATGTTTCTTTGACATTTGGGGATGAATGTTCCCAAGGTGGAGATATTGAAAAGACCCCAAAAAGTGCCTGAAAATGTGCATCTGAAGTGCCCAAAATCATCATTTCCATATATCTCAAAATTCATATGTGATATCAAAAATCCAATCTCATATTCTTGATCTCATTTCCAAATAGGTTTCCGCGCCTAAGGCCCGACGCACCAAGGGCGCGCATCTGTACATTTTTTTGTGCAGTTTTTCATTTTGGTCTAAGGCTTTTGGGTCTTGGGCCTAAGTCTTCCCATGCATGAAAACATCTATACTTAGTCATATTTCACTTCATATCGTACAAGACATTCTCCAATGCTCTCTCAAACACTTAGACAAATATTTCTCCCTAAATTTCAAGTCCCAAAACTCATACGGATCTTAAGGATTTCATTCAAGCTTCAAGTCTCTATTTCCAATCTTTATCACAAATCCTCCAAAGTCAAGGTATGTGGGTTTCAACCATTGGATCCTTTCACCTATGGTGCCCAAGCCCTTTTTACTTAAATTGCTTATTTCTAAGTTGAATTTACTTATGGGTCTTCTCTTATGGATTTGACGATGAACTATGTTGGGATTTTGTAAAAATGTGACTGTTTATGCATACTTTGAGCTATGAATCTTAGATATATCTTGAGATTTGATAGAGGAGTTTGATGTATATTGCATTAAGGTATTACCGAGTGTTGGTGGGTGGTTTTACATTGAATTTACTTGCATGATTTCACTCTTGAATTGTATGATTTTACACTAGCATTACACACCCACCAATTATTTGATAAAATGTTCGATTAATGTATCTTGAGTTGTTGAAGGCCTAATGCTTGGCATATGAGTTAAGTGACTTTATGATGATGAGAGGGTGATATGTATGTGTTGATTTCAGGATAAGTATCTATTGTGTTATGAGTTGACCATAGCCAATTGAGGGATGATGCCTCAATCACCTTGGATAGGGGTGGTAAGCCATCAACAAATTAAGGGGTTGGTACCTCAATCACTACCGGCGGAGGGTGGTAGATGTGTTGTCTAATTACAGCACAATTAACGCCTAAAACGAGGGATTTTGCAACTTCTCAATGTGACTTCTTAGGGTTTTTATGTGTTTTTGTGTTGTTATTGCAGAAAAGGTAGGATGGCATGATTTTGAGAGAATATTGCAGATTTTGATGAAATATAAAACATACGAGCCTGCCTATGAGTCGTAGCCCAAGCTACGAGTCGTAGGATGATCTCGTAGCATGAAACAAGGAGTGAAAATTAAAAATTTGCGAAGTGGATATCAGCCCTATGAGGCCACTCTACAAGTCGTTGGTCTCCCTACAACTCATATAGGTAGGTTCATATCAAGAAATAGAGAGCAAAATATATGGACCAAGAACTGAAAGCCTGAACTATGAGAGGAGCGTACGAGTTGTAGCCTAAGCAATGACTCATACCAGCAGATCATAACAGTCAAGTCCAAAATTCCAAGTGCTGACTACAAGACCCCGATTATGACTCGTAGGTCACCTTATGAGTCATACCTTTGAGACGTACCTGCTGCCAGCTATCTTTTCTATTTAATTTTTAGGGTTAAATTTGTTACTACTATATATACTTTATGTTAGGGTTTATTTGAGGAGAATTGAAAGGGGAGTCAACATTCATAGCTTATTGTAAATATTCTAGGAGCATTTTTAAGGTTTAGAGTAGATTTTAATCTTTCAATTCGAAGACCCATTTTTGGGGGATCAAAAACCCACATTGTACTCATTTTCCATTAATCTAAGCATGTGGTTTTCAACTAGAAGGTGTTCTTGCTCTTCATTGCTTTGGATAAACTCTCACGTATGTTATTTATTTGCATTATTGTTGATTTGGCCTTAGCTATGAGTAGCTAAGCATCCATAATTTGGGATTGTGGGAACCATTAGTAGTTGACTTGAAATAACCTAGACTTTGTGCATTTCCTTAATTGGGGTTTTGTATGTATTATTTATTTCGCTTCATTTTGATCGTTGTTTGGTGGTGGCCAGCACCAAACCCTGCCTACTATCACAATCCCGACCTCAAGGAAAAGGGTAGTGAATGATAAGATTCGATTGATGTATTCTAATCTAATCAACCAAACCTGACCAAGGGAAGGTTGATTGGGATAATGGGTAACAGTTAGTTGGCATAACATGGTTGCCGATCACACGCCATGGTGAAATTTAACCTTCACATTCACAAGAGGGCAAGAAGAACCTAAGTTATTATCCTGCATGTGAATTTCCAATTGGAGTTATATTGTCTAGGTAAATTGAGTCAATGAATCATGGGGAATACAATTCCCCCCCCCCTCTATCTAGAGATTTTAGAAATTGATGCTTTAAATGATTGGCAGTGGATAACTATAGTCAATCCCCGTATTCCCTGTGGATTCGACCCTAACCTTCGGTTAGGTTAATTGCTGACAGCGACCGCTTTCTTATTGGAGCGTGAACATCATCAGAAATTATGGCGTTGTTGCTAGGGAATATGGCTAGGTCTTGACTTCATTTCACTATTGGTTAATTTAAGTATTAATTTCTAAATTCTCTTGTATTTTACTTTTATTTTTGTTGTTGTTTTCTTTTATTTATTTCCAAGTTCTTCAAAAAAAAGAAAGAGAGAGATTGGCGAGGTGTCCCTTATCACAATGCTAGCCTTCACTTACACTCATGTACGAGGAGCTATATTATGAGTAGGACACTTAGTTTTCAGCTGATCAAAAATTAGTGAAGTCTAAGTAGCTAAGTGGTCTGAGTCGTGTCGCGATAATAAATCAGGCCCTTCTTGGGTAGTAACCCAAGGTATGACCCCTTGTACTTACTCTGATTTTGTACTATACATTATGGACAAAGTACATTTCTTTTGAGGGGTGTGGGTAGTTATGGATTGGGGGTGAATCTGAGTATCCTTTAGTCCATAACTGTCCCAAATTTTGATCCCGAGGTTTTCTTACCTATATTCTTTCTCCTCATGGATATTTACTTTCTATTGAACTGGTATGTTTAGTTAGTGTAGATAATTTGTAAATATATAGTAGTCATTACTATTTGGCATATATATATAGTCCTTAAATTCTTTTTAAATGTTTTAAAAATTCGGCACCCTCAAAATTTTTGAGATTGTTGGTTATTAGTGCAATCATAAATATTGATTATTTGGTAATGTTTGTTTCTGATATTGAGAAGGCTAGTTGATGCTTGAAGCATGACCTGTGAGTCTATACTTGATTGTGTTTGCAATGTCATGTGTGTGTGAGCTTATTTTGCCGCATTCATGTATTATGTATTAACTCAAAACTTGCCTTGTTACTATAACATTAGATTGGAGATGTGGTTGATTGGGAAAGGATCTTAGGCCTTTGTTCTTTTACTGAGCTCACTTTTGCCTAAATGAACTACCAAATATGATAGTAGATCCCTTGTTCCAAATGTTTGAGCTTTTCAGGTACGTATTGCTTCTTGACACCTAGCTAGCCTAGCCTTGTTCTATGAAATATCATAATATTGGCCCTGGTCTATCCTTGAACATGTGAACCTTAATTGACGCTAAAAGCCTCAGTTGAGGGTGGCTATAAATAGTGGCCCTAGTTTGGGGAATAGATATCATGTACTTCACCTCAAGCTAAAAGCCTAAGTTGAGTGTGGCCTTTGTTGTGGAAAAAGTAATGAAAATGAGGTGGTTAGTTGGGAAAGAAAGAAACAAATGAAGAAGTCATGTGCTAGGTGAAAGAAAAGAAAAGTTGCTTTAGATTGAAGAAGATAACAAAAATAACTTCAAAAATGAGGCACAGCTGTAAAACAGAAAGAAAACACCCGGAGAAAAGCTTGAAAAGGAAGAATAAGGGAGGATTTAATGAAAATGGTTGAGTTATGAAGGTAAGAGTGGTAAAAAACTTGGTGCAAGGATAGCTTTTAGTCATTACTTGCCTAAAATGCCATACCAAAGCCCTATGAGCCTATGTTACAAGCCAATTAAGTCCTAAAGTGATCCAAATCCACTTTGTTATCAGTCCAGAAGTTGAGTATAGAGGAAAGCTTATGGTGTTAGTCATTATGCATAAATTTCATTTGTGAGAGTGAGAATGCTTGCACAGTCCCTGAATTTTAAATGCACTTTGAGTAAGAAATAGGGACTTCTTTTCTGTGAGGTCATTTACACTGCATAATTAGCATATGACTAACCTAGTGATTGTGGACAGTTGATATTCCTTTGCTTTTCATAGTTGGATTGCCGGATATATTTTTTGTATTTTAGTTTGCTGAGTAGCTTTGCAATCTGGTTTTGAAAATGAGAGTTGGGTACCTGAATTAAAGTAAATGATGTATATGCCATCAGTGTAACTATTATGTGTTTCTCATTGTCTACTTAGATTGAGTTATCACTTGAGGACAAGCAATAGTTCTAAGTTGAGTGTCTTGATGTACTGTCAAATTACAGCACATTTGGTGCCTAAAATGAGGAATTTTGCAAGTTCTCAAAGCGACGTTTTATGGTTTTTATGTGTTTTTGTGTTGTTATTGCAAAAAAGGTAGGAGGGCATGATTTTGAGAAAAAGTTGCAGATCTTGCTGAAATACAAGACACACGAGCCTACCTACAAGTCATAGCCCAAGCAAAGAGTCATAGGATGATCTCGTAGCATGAAACAGAGAGCAAAAATCAAAAATCTACTAAGTGAAGATCATCCCTATGAGGCCTGTCTATGAGTTGTAGGTCTTCTTATGACTCGTATAGGTAGGTTCGTAGCAAGAAATAGAGAGCCAAAAATTTAAAGCAAGAACTAAAGGCCTGAACTACGAAGGAGATACGAATGGTACCCCAAGCAATGACTCATATGACAGATCATAATTGACAAGTCCAAAATACCAATTGTTGACTACGTGACCTTGATTACAACTCATATTCAACCTATGAGTTGTACCTGTACGACGTACCTGCTGCCAACTATCTTTTCTATTTAATTTTTACGGTTAAATTTGTAACTACTATATGTACTTTATGTTAGGGTTTATTTGAGAAGAATTGAAAGGGGAGTCAACATTCATAGCTTGATGTAAATATTATAGGAGCATTTTTAGGGTTTAGAGTAATTATTTATCTTTCAATTGGAAGACCCACTCTTGGGGGATTGAAAACCCACATTATACTCATTAGCCATTAATCCAAGCTTGTGGTTTTCAACTTGAAGGTGTTCTTGCTCTTCATTACTTTGGGTAAACTCTTAACTATGTTATTTATTTGCATTATTATTGATTTTGCCTTAGCCATGAGTAGCTAAGTACCCACAATTTGTGGTTGTAGGAACCATGAGTAGTTGACTTGAAATAACCTAGACTTTGTGCATTTCATTGATTGTGGTTTTGCATGTATTATTTATTTCCCTTCATTTTGATCATTATTTGGTGGTGGCCAACTCTGAACCCTGCCTACTATCACGATCCCGAAAAAGGTAGTGATGAATAGGAAAAGGAAAGTGAATGACAGGATTCGATTGATGTGTTTTTTTCTAATAAACCAAAACTGACCAATGGGAGGTTGACGGGGGCTATGGGTAACTATTAGTTGGCACACCATGGTTTCCAACTATGTGCCAAGGTGAAATTCAACTTTCACCTTCACAAGAGGGATGGAAGAACCTAAGTTACCATCATGCATGCAAATTCCCAATTAGAGTTATGTTGTCTAGGTTAATTGAGTCAATGAATCATAGGGAACACAATTCCCAAGTTGTTGCCAAATCTAAGTGACTTCCTGCAGAGTTAGTTTAGTTTTTATTTTTGTTCTTGAATTACAAAGATACCCCCCACCCATCTAGAGATTTTATAAATTGATGCTTGAAATGATTGGTAGTGGATATTTATAGTCAAACCCTGTATTCCCTGTGGATTTGACCCTAACTTTTGGTTAGGTTCATTGTTGACAGTGATCACTATCTTATTGGGGCGTGAACATTATCTGTGAGTTTCAGAGGAAAAGGCAGAACTTACGGCTTATCAACTCAAGGGTGTTGCACAAGTTTGGTTTACTCAATGGAAACTTGAGATGGAGAATGATGATCCCATCCTATAGGAGGAATTTAAAGTCGCTTTCCTCAATCGATTCTTCCCTATTGAATTGAGAGAAGCAAAGATGATAAAGTTCATGAACCTCAAGCAAGGCTCCATGAATGTGAGAGAGTATTCCCTCAAGTTCCACAAGCTCTCCGAATATGCTCCTCACTTGGTTGTGACTCCAAGGCAAGGATTAACAAGTTGGTGTTGGGGGTATCCGACTTAGTGAATGAAGAATGTTACACCGTTATCATTGTAAGTGATATGGACTTGTCTGAGCTCATAACTTATGTCAAGCAACTTGAAGTGGAGAAGCTTAGGAAGAGAAGGAGTGGGGAGTCCAAGAGGGCTCGATATAATGGTAGTTTTCAAGGTGGTACGAGTGGCCATTTCCAACAATGTCACAAATTCCAACGCCCAAAATCCTTTAATTCTCAAAACAAAAGGTTTTCTAATGATAGTATGCCTAATTCTAAGGTTCAAGGTGGCAATGATGAGATGACTCTTCCAAGGTGCCTGAGTTGTGGAAGAAATCATGGTGGCAAATGCTTGAGGGATTTGAATGCTTGCTATGGGTGTTGAAGAGTAGGCCACAAGATTGTTGATTGCCGCTACGCTCAAAACAAGGGAAAGGATGGTCGTCCCTAAGGACAGGGTGCTCAAGTTGATCAAAGGGCACAAGGAGGCCAACCAAGGGGATCTCCACATCACAATTAGTTCTATACCCTTCAAGGGAGGCAAGGAGTGGAAAAGGTGCCCAATGTTGTTATCGGTATATTCAACATTTCTGATTATAATGCATATGTTTTATTGGATCCAGGTGCTACACTCTCTTTCATTACTCCTTTTGTTGCTAATACATTTTATGTGTGTCTCGAGTTTTGTGAACCCTTTAAGATGTCTACCCCCGTTGGTAAGTCCATTATTGCTAGAAGAGTCTATAGGGGTTGTCTCGTGTCGATATTCTATAAAGTATTGCCCTGTGAATTTATTTAACTTCACATGATGGATTTTGATGTCATTCTTGGGATGGATTGGTTACATGCATATCATGCTTCGATTGATTGTAGAACTCGTAGGGTTAAGTTCCAATTTCCTAAAGAGCCCATCTTTGAGTGGGAAGGTCATAATTCGGCGATTAAGGGTAGGTTTATTTCTTGTCTTAAGGTCCAAAAGATTGATTTCTAAGGGTTATATTTACCATCTTATAAGGGTTTGGGATATTGAGTCTAAAGTCCCTCCTATAGAGTCAATTTCGGTTGTCACTGAGTTTCTGGAAGTCTTTCCCAATGAACTTCACGGTGTTGCTCCCGAAAGGGAGATAGTTTTAGGTATAGATCTCCTCCCCAATACTCAACCTATTTCCATTCCTTCTTACTGTATGGCCCCGACAGAATGAAAGGACTTAATGGACCAATTAAAGGATTTGTTGGAAAATGGTTTTATGAGGCCTAGAAAGTCACCTTGAGGTGTACCGGTGTTGTTTGTAAAGAAGAAAATGGCTCACTTAAAATGTGCATCGACTACCGGCAACTCAATGAGGTCATAACAAAGAAAAGGTATCCACTGCTAAGGATAGATGACCTATTTGATCAACTACAAGGGGCTAATTATTTTTCTAAGATTAATCTTTGCTCAAGATACCACCAAATGAGGGTAAGGGAATATGATATTCCCAAGATGGCGTTTCGAACTAAGTATGGGCTTTTTGAAATTATAGTGATGTCATTTGCTTAACTAATACACCGATAATATTTATGGATCTTATGAATAGGATCTTTAAACCCTACCTTGACATGTTCTTAGTGGTCTTCATAAATGACATATTGATTTACTCTCGGAGTGAAGAAGAGCATGTGAAGCATTTGAGAGCACTGTTGGAAACGTTAAGGGATGAGAAGTTGTTTGCTAAATTCGATAAATGTGAATTTTGGTTTATGGATGTTGCATTCCTACGGCATGTGGTGTCGGGTAATGGAATTAAAGTAGACCCTAAGAAAATAGAAGTGATAAGGAATTTGCCTAGACACTTGAATCCAATGTATATTAGGTGTTTCTTGGGCTTAACGGGGTGTTACCGGGGTTTTGTAAATGGTTTCTCCTCAATTGCTTCCCTTTTGGAAAAATTAACTCAAAACAAGGCAAAATTTGCGTGGACCGATGAATGTGAAAGGAGTTTTCAAACATTGAAAGATAAGCTTACATCCACTCCTATTTTGGCTCTACCACAAGGGTTAGAAGGGTTTATGGTTTATTATAATGCTTCAAGGATTTGTTTGAGGTGTGTGTTAATGCAAAATGGCATAGTCATAGCATATGCTTCTTGAAAACTGAAGGAACATGAGCGTAATTATTGCACCCATGATCTTGAGTTAGCAATCATGGTATTTGCTTTAAAAATATGGCATCATTATTTGTATGGGGTTCATGTAGATGTGTTCACTGACCAAAAAAGTCTCCAATATGTGTTCACACAAAGGGATCTCAATATGAGTCAAAGAAGGTGGTTAGAACTCCTCAAGGGCTATGACATGAGTCTGCAGTATCATCCCGGCAAAGCATATGTTATGGCCGATGCTTAAAGTAGAGTGTCCATGGGAAGTGTAGCTCATGTTGATGATAGAAATAAAGAAGTGGCTTGATAAGTTCACTGGTTAGCTAGGTTGGGAGTTAGGTTGAATGAAGTTGAAAATGGAGGTGTGGTGGTTATTAATAGTTCCAAATCCTCTTTGTTTGAAGAGGTCAAGTCTAAGCAAGACCTTGACCCCACCTTACTAGAATTGAAAGCTTTGGTGAAGGATGGTAAAGTGGAGGTTTTCTCCCAAGGTGGAGATGGAGTCCTTAGATAGGAAGGTAGATTGTGTATGACTAATGTTGATAGGATAATGGATTTCATCTTGCAAGAGCTCGTCCTACTCTATTGATCTTGTTTCTATAAAAATATATAGAGAATTGAGAGAGGCTTATTGGTAGGGTGGTATGAAAAGAGATATTGCTAAGTTTGAAGCCATTTGTCACGATTGCCAACAAGTCAAAGTCAAACATCAAAGGTCGGGTGGCCTATCCCAAGACATAGAAATTCCTACTTGAAAGAAGGAAGAGATCAATATGGATTTTGTGATTGGGTTGTACAAAAATAGGCACTTTGATTCTATTTGGGTTGTTGTTGATAGAATAACAAAATCAACTCACTTCCTATCGGTTAAAATAACTTGTAGTGCCGAAGATTATGCCAAGATATATATTCATGAGTTGGTCAAGTTGAATGGGTTACCATTATCTATTATTTTAAATCGTGGTGCGTAATTCACTTTTCACTTTTGGACATCCTTCCCAAAGGGTCTTGGTACCAAAGTCAAGCTTAGCATAGTATTTCATCCCCAAACGGACAGCCAAGCTGAAAGGATGATTCAAACTCTTGAGGATATATGTAGGGCTTGTATTTTGGAACTTAAAGGTAACAGGGATGAATATCTTCCACTTATTGAGTTTACTTACAAAAATAGCTATCATTCTAGCATTTTAAAGGCTCCCTTTGAAGCCATATATGGAAGATTATGTAGGTCCCCGATTGGGTGGTTTTGATATGGGGGAAATGCTTTATTGGGACCGAATTTGATCATGGAGGCTTTAGAAAAAGTGAGGTTGATAAGAGAGATATTAAAGATGGCTCAAATTAGGCAAAAGTCATACTCCAACACAAGAAGGAGAGTTCTTGAGTTTGACGTTGGGGATTGGGTGTATTTAAAGGTCTTAGGTGTGGTCCGATTTGGCAAAAAGAGAAATAAAATGCCCAAAATGTGCTTTAAAATGCCCATAATCGTAATTTTATTATATCTCAAAATCTATGCGTGATACTAAAATTTTGACTTCATATTCTCGATCAGGGGGCAAAATTGTGTGGGGAATGGGTATGACCCGAATTTTAGAAAACCCATAGCAAAAAATAATTTTTGCTAATTTTAGTAAAATAGTGTTGTCCGTGCCCAGGCCACTACGCGCCTGGGGCGCGGATCGGTGTTATTTCTTCCTTTGCAATGGGTTTGCATCATGAACCAATTCAACTTTTTCCTCAGTATTTCGTATGCACCCAAAGGTATTGAGGTCGTAGCCCCATGCCAACTTAAACATAAAATCACCTATACTTAGCCATTTTTCAACTCTATATCACTTAACACCCTCACAAAAACATCTCCAAGACTTATCCAAATATCTTATTCCAAATTCTAGTATTTCAAGCTTAACTTTGGAACTCAAGGATTCACTTCAAGCTCTATGCTTCAAGCTCATCTCAAGAAAACCCTAGTTTGAGGTATTTGGGTTTCATCCATTGGGACCTTTCACCCATGGAGCCCAATCTTCCTTTTTATGAAAATTGCATGTTTTCAAGTTGTATCATCTATGGGGTATCTCTTACTATGGATTATAAGTATAAATTCTGTTAGGGTTTATGAAATGTTGATTTATTATGCATAACTATCTATTTCAAGATCATACCATGAATTGATTTTGTCTACTGAAACTATACAAGTTTTGAGCTATGAAACTATGATCTATTACGAGTTTTGATGATGGATTTCAAAATACTCTTCATGAGGGTTTTACTATATGTTGGTGGATTGAATTGCATTGAGTTTGCTCATCTTATTTCACTCTTGAATTGCATGATTTTGAACTAGTATCATGAACCCACCAAGTGTTTGATAAAATGTCAAGTCAAGAATTCTCAAGTTATTGATGATCTACTTCATGATTTACAAGTCAAGTGACTATATGATGATTAAGGGCTTTCAAGTATGTATTGAATTCATTCAATTATCTATGATTTTCCAAGTTACAAGTTAAGCCTTATTTCAAGGATTTTACCTCTTGTGAGCCATTCATGTTTAAGCAAGGGTTCACGTATGATTATGATCTACTCTTATGTTTCAAATTAAACTCACAAAGGATTTTACCTCTTGTGAGCCATTCATGTTTAAGCAAGGGTTCACGTATGATTATGATCTACTCTTATGTTTCGAGTTAGGCTCACAATTATAGGTCAAGCATGTTTCAAGAGCTACTCAGGCCATATTTCATGTTTTTTACAAGTTATACAAATTATTATTATTATTTCAAGTATTCTGTGGGATTTGACTTAGCACCGATTAAGGCTTAAGATTGGGGCTTGACTCAAGGGGTCCTTATATAAAGTGTTTTTTCTCTAAACCATGTGCCACCATATGATTATGATTTTTACCCTTGCTATGCTAGTGGATCCATCTAGTCATGTTATCATGTTTGGTTTGCCTAGGAAAGTAAACTACACCTAGCTAGGGGGTGTCATACCTGTTCCACATACCAAGGGGGTGTCATGCCTTGGATTCCAAGTTATAGCTATTTGGTCTATGTTGGTTGAGGTCGCTTCTCACATATGTACATACTATATATATTATGTAAGATGATTGATTTATAAGCATGTTTTATTATGAGCATTGGTCATGCATGCCATATTGAGATTATATATCTATTGTTTATGATATGCATTTTGACTATATTGGCTATGCCTTGTTGCATTGGATCCTGCATACTTAGTACATTCAAATGTACTAACACATACTCTTTGGCTATATGATATTACCACATAAGGACCAGAGCACCTTTTGAACATCCTCCATGTGGCTAGTACGATCCTTCGAAGATAAGCTTTGGTGAGTCCTCATGTCTAAGGACACTATCTATGTTACTCTTTCTATGTTGAGACTTCTTTATGTTGAAAACTTGTTAATATGAGGGTGATCCTAGAAAGTGTCTTGGCCCCTGCTCCATTCTGTATTAGAGGTGTTGTTGGAATATTATGATGTACTTCTGCTATGACTTTGACTCTTTATGCTTTTATGATTATCAAAGACTTCCCTTAGTCCTGCTTCTCTTGTTTTACATCTCTCATTGTTGTTTATTTTGCTTCCGCAATCAACGATGTGTGTTAGATATTCTATGAGGCTTGTTTGGGGTTCCTTTAGGTTCCACATTTATCGTGTCATATCTAGGCACTAGGTTTGGGTCGTGACAACTTGGAATCAGAGCACTAGGTTGTTAATAGTCCTCGAAGTCCAACACAGCGCATCGATTAGAGTCTTATTCATGGTTGTGAAGCACACCACAACTATGCATGGGAGGCTATAAGATATTTTAGGAATTGTTTCACTTCTTCATGGTCTATATCATGCTTTGGATGTAAGTTTAAGGCTTTCCCCTGATTAATGCTCTTTACTCTTCTAGATTATGCAAATTCCAAGAAGGAGACTAAGGAGAGCCTGTACACTCAAGGAGCAACCAGCTCCTCTTTCTCCTCAAGCTCCTCAAGGTGGAGGGGTAGCCCATGATGAGTTCTAAGATACTATTACAATGTTGGCTCATGCTATGACCAACCAAATCAACCAAGAAGCCCAAGCTTTTCATGCTCCCACTCTGGTTCTAGGGTGAGAGAATTTAGAAGAATGAACCTACCAAATTTCCATAGATCCAAGACTAATGAGGATCTCCAAGAGTTCATAGATGAGGTGTACAAGGTTCTATCCATCATAGGGGTCGGTTCCGAGGAAAAGATGAAGTTGGCAGCCTACCAACTCAAAAGGGTGGCTCAAATTTGGTTTACACAATGGAAGTTGGAGAAGGAGAATGATGATGTTATCCCTTGGGAAGAATTCAAAGCTGCATTTCTCAACTAGTTCTTTCCTATCGAGCTAAGGGAGGCTAAGATGATAGAGTTTATGAACCTTAAGCAAGGTTCCATAGTGTGAAGGAGTATGCCCTCAAGTTCAACCAACTCTCGAAGTATGCTTCACAATTGGTTGTCGAGCCTAGATCAAGGATGAATAAATTTGTGTAGGGAGTGTCTGACTTGGTTAATGAGGAGTGTCATACCGCCATGCTAGTAGGTGATATGGATTTGACCCGTCTCATGACAAATGTCAAATAACTAGAGGGTAAAAGTTTAGGAAAAAAAGAAGTGGTGAGTCCAAGAGAGCTCTTTTTGAAGGTGGTTTCCAACGTTTTTAGGCTAGCCGATTTCCTCAAGGCCACAAGTTCCAAGACCAAGGGTCATCCAATGCTCCTAACAAGAGTGTTGCGAATGATAGGGTAACTAACCCAAAATTCCAAGGTGCTAATGGAGGAATGACAAATCCTAGATGCCCAAGCTATGAAAGGAATTATAATGGTCCAAGTTTGAGGAATTCTAATGCTTGCTTTGGTTGTGGTTAAATAAGTCACAAGGTTATTGATTGTACTCATCCTCAAAACAAAGGTAGATATGGTCGTCCACAAGGCCAAGATGCAAAGGTGGGTCAAACGGGAAGAGGAGGCCAATAAGGAGGCACACCGAGGAAAAATAGATTCTATGCTCTTCAAGGGAAGACATAGGGTAGATGAGGTACCCGATGTCATCATTGGTATGTTAAAGGTTTTAAATTTTGATGTGTATACATTGATATACTCAGGTGCCGATCTTTCTTTTATTACTCCTTTTATTGCCTAAAAGCTTCATGTTAGTCTCGAATTATTGAGTGAACCTTACGAAGTGTCAACCCCTATTGGTGAGTCCATCGTTGCTAAAAGAGTCTATAGAAATTATCCCATGTTCATATTGCATAAACTCTTGCCCTGCGATTTTGTCGAATTAGATATGGTAGATTTTGATATCATTCTTGGGATGGATTGGTCGTATGCATGTTATGCTTCTATTGATTGTATAACCCATAGAGTTAAATTCCAATTCCATAATGAGCCCGTCCTTGAGTGGAAAATCATGATGCGGTGATCAAGGGTAGCTTTATTTCTTATCTTAAAGCTCAAAAGTTGATTTCTAAGGGTTGTCTTTATCATCTTGTGAGGGTTAGGGATGTTGAGTCCAAAGTTCTTCCTATTGAGTTGGTTCTGGTAGTTAGTAAGTTTCTTGATGTCTTTCCCAATGAGCTTCCCGGTATTCCTCCTGAAAGGGAAATAGACTTTAGTATAGATCTCCTTCCCAATACATAACCCATTTATATTCCCCCTTACCGTATGGCCCCAGCGGAATTGAAGGAATTGAGGGATTTGTTGGAGAAGGATTTCATTAGGCCTAGTAAGTCACCTTGAGGTGCACCGATGTTATTTGTAAAGAAAAAAGATGGTTCTCTTAGAAAGTGCATTGATTACCAGCAACTTAATAGAGTCACCATAAAGAACAAGTACCCTCTACCAAGGATTGACCTTTTTGATCAACTTTAAGGGGCTAGTCACATTTCTAAGATTGATCTTCAGTTCGGGTATCACCAAGTGAAAGTAAGGGAGTATGATACTCCCAATATGGCTTTTAGGACTAGGTATGGGCACTTTGAGTTTGTGGTTATATCCTTTGGGTTGACTAATACACCGAATATATATGGACCTCATGAATAGGGTATTCAAACCCTATCTTGACTTGTTTGTGGAAGTCTTTATTGATGATATCTTGATTTATTCGCATAGTGAGGAGGAGCATGTGAACCACTTGAGGGTGGTGTTACAAATCTTGAGGGAGGAGAGGTTGTATGCAAAATATGATAAATGTGAGTTTTGGTTGAAGGAGGTTGCTTTTCTAGGGCATGTGGTGTTAGGTGATGGTATTAAGGTGGATACTAAGAAGACGAAGGTGATTAGAAATTGGCATAGAGCTTTGAATCCATCGGATATTAGAAGTTTCTTGGGTTTGGCGGTTATTACCGGAGATTTGTAAATGGTGTCTATTCTATTGCTTCTCCTATGACTAAGTTAACACAAAAGAAGGCAAAATTCATGTGGACCGGTGAATGTGAAAAAAGTTTCCAAACCTTGAAAGATAAGCTTGTCTTCGCTCCTATCTTGACCCTACTGGAAGGGTGGGAAGGATTTATTATATATTGTGATGCGTCAAGAATTGGTTTAGGGTGTGTTTTGATGCAAAATGGTAAGATGATAGCATATACCTCTAGACAACTTAAGGTGCATGAAAAGAATTATTCCACCCATGAACTTGAGTTGGCGGCCGTTGTATTTGCTTTGAAAATTTGGTGTCACTACTTGTATGGGGTTCATGTTGATATGTTTACCCACCACAAGAGGCTCCATTATGTGTCCACCCAAAAAGATCATAACTTGAAATAAAGAAGGTGGTTAGCGCTCCTTAAAGATTATGTTATGAGTCTGAATTATCACCCCGACAAAGCTAATGTTATAGCCGATGCTCTAAGTAGAGTGTCCATGGGTAGTCCAGCTCATGTTGATGAAAGTGGCAAAAAGGTGGCTAGAGTGGTTTACCGATTATCTAGATTGGGTATTAGGTTAGATGAAGTTGATAATGGTCATGTAGTGGTTGTTGATGGTTCCAAATCTTCCTTGATTGAGGAGGTAAATGCAAAATAAGATCTTGATCCCGCCTTACTACAGTTAAAGTCCTTGGTGAGAGATGGTAAAGTGGAGGTTTTCACCCAAGGGAGAGTTGGTACCCTTAGGTACCAAGGTAGATTGTGTGTGCCAAATGTGGATGACTTGAATGAATTGATCTTAAAGGAGGCCCATAATTCATTCTATTCCATTCACTCGGTTCTACAAAGATGTGTAGAGACTTGAGAGAAGTGTATTGTTGGGGTGGTATGAAGAGGAACATTGCTAGGTTTATATCTGGATGTCACGATTGCCAACAAGTGAAAGCCAAACATCAAAGGCTGGGAAGCCTAGCCCAAGATATAGAAATTCCTAATTGGAAGTGGGAAGATATCAACATGGATTTTGTGGTTGGGTTGCCTAAGACTAGGAAACATTTTGACTTTTTTTGGGTTGTTGTGGATTGAATAACAAAGTTGGCTCACTTCCTACCAGTAAAAACCACATATGGTGCTGAAGATTATGCCTCATTTCGAATCGTGATGCTCAATTCACTTCTCAGTTTTGGAGGTCCTTCCAAGGAGGTCTTAGTACCAAGGTTAAACTTAGCATGACCTTTCATCATCAAACGGATAGTCAAGCTGAGAGGATTATCCAAACTCTTGAGGATTTGCTTAGAGCTTGTGTTTTGGAGTTCAAGGGTAGTTGGGATGAACATCTTCCACTCATTGAGTTTGCATACAACAATAGCTACCACGTTAGCGTTGGTATGGCTCTTTTTGAAGCTCTTTATGGTAGGTGTTGTAGATCACTAGTTGGGTGGTTCGAAGTGGGGGAAATGGCTTTGCTAGGTCCGGATTTGGTCATGGAAGCCTTGGAAAAGGCGGGATTGATAAGGGAGAGATCGAAAACATCCCAAAGTAGAAAAAAGTCCTATTCTTGTGTGAGGAGAAGAAATCTTGAGTTTAAGGTTGGTGATTGGGTTTACTTAAAAGTCTCATCCATGAAGGGTGTGGTCCAATTTGGAAAGAAAGGGAAATTGAGCACAAGGTTTGTGGCTTCTTACAATGTTTTGAGGAGAGTGGGTAAGGTTGCATATGAGTTAGAGTTGCCTAAGAAGATAGATGTGGTTCATCTGGTCTTCTATGAGTCTATGTTTAGAAGATGTGTGGGTAACCCACGTGCTATAGTGCCCTTAGATGTTGTGGGTGTTGTAGAAGATGATGATGTTCACATTCCAATAAGAAAGGGGTCGCTGTCAGGTATTAACCTAACCAAAGGTTACGGTGGAACCCATAGGGAATACGGGGCTTGACTACCAGAATCCACTACTAATCATTTCAAGCATAAATAACTATATTCTCTAAATGGGGGGTGGGGGTTATGATTCAAAAATAAAGTAAAATAAACACTAAACTATGACGCGAGGAAACACTCAATTTTAGGGACAACTTGGGAATTGTGTTCACCATGATTCGTTGACTCAATTAGCCTAGGTAACATAACTATAATTGGAAATTAGCATACAGGATGGTAACTTAGGTTCTTCCAACCCTGTTTTGAAGGTGAAGGCTGAATTTCACCATTGAGCTAGGTTGGCCACCATGGTGTGCCAACTAACCATTACCAATTTTCCCAGTCAACCTTCCCTAGGTCAAGTTTGGTTGATCAGATGATAACACATCAATCGAATCTTGTCATCTACTTCTATTTTCCTATTCATCAATACCTTAGTTGGGCTAGTGCTCGTAAGTCTTATGCTTCAGCAAAATCTGCAACCTTTTCTTCAAAATCATGCCAACCTAACTTTTCTGCAAGAACAACACAAAAAGGAACCAACAAGTTAAAAGTGCCACATGGGAAGCCGAGGCGGACATGAAAAAGTGATACCATATCTCTTCCACTCTACTCAAGCCAAAGGTACTAATTTAAGTCCCCTATATGATTTCAAGTCTTAAGTTTCAATTCTCATGTCATTTTGCATGCATTAATGTTTATATTAACAAGTTTATGGTGATTTTGACATTCATATTGAGATTTTCGAAAGTAATGTTTAAATGCATTTATTGCATTCATGTTAGAATGAAATCTTCATGATTACTTCTCTTATGCATGTTTCTTTGACATTCGAGAATGAATGTTCCCAAGGGGGAGATATTGAAACGCCCAAAAATGTGCTTCGGAATGCCCATAATCATAAATTTCTTATATCTTAAAATCCATGTGTGATATCGAAAATCTAACTTCATATTCTCGATTAGGAGGAAATATTGAGTGGGAAATGGGTATAAACTGGATTTTAGAAGACCCATAGCAAAAAAATAATTTTTGCTAATTTTTGTAAAACAGTGTCTGTCCGCTCCCAGGCCACTACGCGTCTAGGGCGCGGATCAGTGTTATTTCTTCCTTTGTGATGTGTTCGCATTGTGAACTAATTCAACTTTTTCCTCGGTATTTCCTATGCGCCCCAAGGCATTGGGGTCGTAGCCCCATGCCAACTTAACATGAAATCACCTATATTTAGCCATTTTTCAATTCTATATCACTCAAAACCCTCACAAAAACTTCTCCAAGACTTAACCAAATATCTCATTCCAAATTTTAGGATTTCAAGCTTAACTTTGGAACTCAAGAATTTACTTCAAGCTCCAAGTTTCCTTCAAGCTCATCTCAAGAAAACCCTAGTTTGAGGTATGTGGGTTTCATCCATTAGGTCCTTTCAGCCATGGAGCCCAATCTTCCCTTTTATGAAAATTGTATGTTTTCAAGTTGTATCATCTATGGGTATCTCTTATTATGGATTATGAGTATAAATTACGTTGGGGTTTATGAAATATTAATTTATTATGCATGACTATCTATTTCAAGCTTATACCATGAATTGATTTTGTCTACTGAAACTATGTATGTTTTGAGCTATGAAACTATGATCTACTACAAGTTTTGATGATGGATTTCAAGGTACTTTACATGAGGGTTTAACTACATGTTGTTGGGTTGAATTGCATTGAGTTTACTCATCTTATTTCACTCTTGAATTTTATGATTTTGAACTAGTATCATGAACTCACCAAATGTTTGATATAATGTCAAGTCAAGAATTCTAAAGTTATTGATGATCTACTTCATAATTTACATGTCAAGTGACTTATATGATGATTAAGGGCTTTCAAGAATGTATTGAAATCATGAAATTATCTATTATTTTACAAGTTATAAGTTAATCCCTATTTCAAGGATTTTACCTCTTGTGAGTCATTCATGTTTAAGCAAGGGTTCATGTATGATTATGATTTACTCTTATGTTTCAAGTTAGGCTCACAATTAGAGGTCAAGCAAGTTTCAAGATCTACTCCGGTCATGTTTCATATTTCTTACAAGTTATACAAATTATGATTATTTCAAGTATTCCATGAGATTTTACTTAGCACTGATTAAGGTTTAAGATGGGGGTTTGATTGTGGGAACATTCCTTCCCACAAGTCCAACCAATCTTCTTCTCAAACTATATGGATTTATGAATTACTTTATGGGTATTTATGGACTCTTGCTTATGGTGATATCGTTATGCACTATATATATGGTTTCTATTTGGGTTCTTCAAGTAATGATTTTATTACGCTAAAAATATTGTTGGGGTTTGATACTGTGATGGACTTTATGATACTAAAGTCATATACTCTATGATTTTATGATGAGTTATGGAAGAACTTATGGGTTTTAGTTGGTTTTCATGATATCCAAAACAAGGGTTTTACTATAATAATGGTGGGATGATTTGAATAATCTTAAATGGTTGATTTTACTTCTCTCTTGTTTCATACTCTTGAGTTGCATGATTTAAATTACATGTACATATACCCACCATGTTTAACTAAATCTACTTGATGAGGATTCTTATATTGATGAAAGATTATTGCATAAATTTCAAGACAAGCATGTTATGACAAATTATGGGCTCCCAAGCATGTATTGAACTCATGAAAAGTTCCTATGATTTTCAATTAAAATGTTGAGCCCCTTTTCTATATTTCTATCCTCTTGTGAGCGAATAATGTCTACATGAAGGGGTCAAGCATACAAGAAAATGTTGAGCCCCTTTTCTATATTTCTACCCTCTTATGTGTGAATAATGTCTACATGAAGGAGTCAAGCATAATAACTATTTTACCCTCATGTGCTAACTAAAGCTCACTAGAAGTGGTCAAGCTTATCAATCTCCACCCTCGTGTGCAATGTAATGCCTACTAGAAGGGGTCAAGTCTATGCTACATTTATACCCTCTCGTATAAGGTATATGCCCACGTATAGGAGTCAAGTATGTGAATGAGTTACTCATGTCATGTTATCATGTGTTTACAAATCATTCAAGTTATGATTAAGTTTATGAATATTTTAAGTAATTCCTTGGGATTAGACTTAGCACCGAAAAAAGCTTAAGGTGGGGGCTTAACTCAAGGGATCCTTATATAAAGTCTTGCTCTATTAACTCTGTACCACCATAGGTTTATATTATTTCCCTAAATGGACTTTTACTAGTGGATCCATCTAAGGAAAGTTCTCCACTTCGTGGGGTCATGCTCAATTTAACTTGGCAAGTAGACCACTCATTTATTCAGAGTGGAGTGAACATCGAGATTCTAAGTAGTAGCTCGCTTGGTCTTATATATCGGTTAGGGTCTCCTCCCACATATCTATGATATATTATGCAAGTTTGACTATCTCCATGCATATTTTAACTTACGCATTAATTATACATGTCATATTAAGCTTATGTTCTTTGATTATGATTATGCATCTTGATTATTATAGGTTATAATCCTTGTTGTGTTGCACCCTGTGTACTTAGTACATTCCAAGTACTAATGCATACTTTTGCCTACATGATCTAACCATGTAGGGACCAGAGCTCCTATTCATCCTCTTCCTCCACGTGGCTAGCCAATATCCGTTGAAGACTACTATTGGTAAGTCCTCCATTTTGGGGGCAACCTCTATTTTACTTTCAGGCTTTTGTAAAGACTTACCTATTTTTGACTTATTATTTTTTTAGGGTGAGTCCAGGAGATGTCTTGGATTCTATTTCACTTATACTAGAGGTGTTGTTGAATATAGAAGTTTATGTATCGAGCTTGACTCCTATTATCTTTATGTAATTGAGAAGATTTCCCTTAGTCTCTTTTCCTTTCTATGCTTTTTGTATGCTCACGGATGAGATAGAAGTCCTAAGTCCCAAAATATCCCCGTAGTGTGAGTCTGAAGCCTCGCTTTCCTTAGCTATGATGTGTTATGTGTTCATTTCTCTTTTATGTTTCTGCTTAAGCCAAGGATATGTTATGCATGCTTAAGAGGCTCGTTTGGTGATCCCCTCGGGTTCCCATTCACTGTGTTACATCCAGGCCCTAGGCTTAGGTTGTGACATGAACTATGTGCCAACATAGGTATGTGGTAGCCAGACTAAAAATATAGGGTCGTAAGGAATGGTTACACATTTTGACATGATAAGATATGATTTGATATGGAAATCCTTCTAAAAAGATAAGATCATAAGGAAGGTGTCCATCACACCGAAAAGACAGGGTCATAAGGTGTGATGTAGATTACTCTTGGCAGGTAATCTTCTCTTACGAATGGGAGGCCCACATCAAACCAATTCATATAATCACTTGCACGGATTTGATTTTTCGGTCATAATCATATTCTCTCTATATATGAGCATTATGGCATTTCATGCATCATGAATTTCATGGCATATTGTTATAATACTCTTCTTTGGATATATGTTTCTTTCTATATTATATACCCTTGTTATCTAACATTAATTGCAGGTTTGATAAAGTCCACATACATAGTACGTTCAAACATACTAATGCATACTTTTGCCTACATGATCTAACCATGTCGGGACTAAGGACTACCTTCATTTATCGTATGACAGCTAGATTGGATCTTGAGACACTTGTTGTGGTAAGTCCTATCTTTCAAGTATAAACCACCATACCTCTGCCTATGATGCTTAGTTTATATTATTTACTCTGAGGATGAGCTTGGGACATGTCTTGACCCCTGTCCTATCTTACGACTAGAGGCATTGTTGGACACCTTGTAGGCTCTTATATGTTTATATGCTAAGTGTTGTATTCGAAGATTATGATTATGGATATGGATGTCTATTGAATATTGTTATATGGATTGATTATGAGTATTATGATATGTTTTCATGCTATAATGTGAAAGATCCAAAGTCTCGTATATAAAGTGAGTCATACTTACCTGCCCCTTAGTCTCTATGTGATATGTGTTATGTAAATCTATCTTAATCCCTATCCCTATGACATCCCCATAGTGAGAGTCCAACTTTTCCATCCCTTAGAACTATATTCTTCCGAACCGATGATATGAATATGTGTAATACCCCTCATGTGCTTTGGAATGCCCCATAAGTGTATTTCTTGCATATCTCAAAATCCGTGCATGATTTTGAAAATTCGATTTCAAATTCTTGTTCGGGGGAAATATTGAGTGGGAGAAGGGTAGCCTCGAATTTTAGAAGACCCATAGCAAAAAATAATTTTTGCAATGAGAACGAATTTAGTGGCCCTGTGCACCAATAGTGTAATCTGGCATGCGCGCCTGGTCCGCGTCACGCTTGGGGCGTGGTCCAATGCAAAATTATCCCTAGTTTTCTTATTTCGTCCAAGGGCATTTGGATAATAACCCAATGCCCATTTAAACGTGAATACCTCTATACTTAGCTATTTCTCACCTTCTAACTTAACTATTTCTCACCTTCTAACTCTCAAGAAACACTCTCAAAATCCTCCTAATACAGTATCAAATCTTCTATTCAATCTCAATAATCTCAGGAACAAGCTTTGGATTCCAAAACCCATGTCAAGTCTCAAGCCTTCCTCAACTTTTGCTTCAAGAATTACAAATTTTAGATATGTGGGTCTTCATCCATGGGTCCTTCCACTCATGGAGCCCAACCTTCTCTTTTGATGAGAATTTCATAATTTTAAGTTTTATTCTTTATAGGTATCTCTTATTATGAATTATGAATGTAAATTATGTTGGATTTTAATTTCAAGTATTAAAGGATTATGCATGAGTATCTATTTTAAGCTTATTTCATGAGTTGATTTATGTCTATTGAGACTATACATGATATGAACTATGTGAACTATGAAATATTGTCAATTTTTTAGATGGATTTCATGATACCCAAATTAAGGGTTTTACTACAATGTTGGTGTGTTGATTTAAGTGACTTCAAAATAAATTATTTTTACCCATTCTTATTTTACGCTCTTGAATTGCATGATTTTGAGCATATGTACATATACACATCATGTTTGACTAAATTTGCATGACAAGTATACTTACATTGTTGAAAAGCTATGGCATGATTTTCAAGTCAAGTGTTTTCATGATGATTATGGGCTCCCAAGCATGTATTAAACTTATGAAAGTTTTCTATGATTTACAAGTGACAAGTTGAGCCCTTATTCTATAATTCTACTCCCTTGTTAGCCAATTATGTCTAATTGAGGGGTCAAGCATAATTACCATTTTACCCTCATGTTCAAGCTAAGCTCAGTAGTAGGGGTTAAGCATGTTACAAGTTTCTACCCTCATGTGAAATGCAATACCTACTAAAAGGGGTCAAGACCATGCATTGTTTTCTACCATCTAATATAAGGTATATGCCCATGAAGGGGTCAAGTATCTGAATAAGCTACTCATGCCATGCTATCAAGTATTTATAATTTATTCATGTTATTATTAAACCTATGATTATTTTAAGTATTCTGTGGGATTAGACTTAGCACCGATTAAGGCTTAAGGTGGGGGCTCGACTCAAGGGGTCCTTATATAAAGTCTTAGTCTCTAAACTATACGCCACCATAGGATTATGTTATTTCCCTAAAAGGGTAGACTAGTGGATCCATCCAGGTCAAGTTACCCATAAAGTGGGGTTAAGTATGGTTTACCTTGGTAAGTAGACCACACCTTCTCTGGTGGGGTGTCATGCATCGAGATTCCAAGTAGTAGCTCATTTGATCTTATATGTCGATTAAGGTCTCCTCCCATATATGTATGTTATGTTATGCATGTTGAATGCCCACATGCATGTTTTATTACAAGCATTAATCATACATGTCATATTGAGATTATATCCATTTTCTATGATTATGAATTTCGATTATTATGGCTTATGTCCTTGTTGCATTGCACCCCGGCATACTTAGTATATTTCAAGTACTGACACATACTCTATGCCAATATGATATCACCATATAGGGACTAGAGCTCCTATTGATCATTCTCCTCAACGTGGCTAGTTCGGTTCATTAGAAGAAAGCTTTTGGTGAGTCCTCAACTCCGAGGACATTATCTATTTTCCTTCATGCTATGTTGAGACTTGTACTACTTTTTGGATACTTATTACTTGAGCGTGAGCCCGAAAAGTGTCTTGGCCCCTACTCTATTCCATGTACAGGTGTTGTTGTGTAACAACCCCAAAAAATGCCCGAAAATGTGCCTCGAAAGTGCCTAAAATTTTAATTTCCATATATCTCAAAATTCATGTGTAATACCAAAAACCTGACTTCATATTTTTATTCAGGGGGTCAAATTTAAGGTGAAAAGGGCCTAATCCTAATTTTAGAGCAATCATATCAAAATTTGATTTCCAGAATGGTTAGCGCGTTCCTGGTGTGACGCGCCAATGTTGTTTTCAATGAAATTTTGTCCAGTTTTTCTATCTCGATCCAAGCCTTTAAAGTCTTAGGCCTAAGTGTTCCCATACATGAAAAGGCCTATACATAGCCTTATTTCACCCTCATGTCACCCAAGACATTTCCCAATACTCACTCAAACACTTAGTCCTATATTTCTCTCAAAATTCAAGTTCCAAAACCCTCTCCGGATCTTAAAGATTTCAACCAAGCTTCAAATCTCCATCTCCAATCTTCTTCAAGGTTTCTCCAAAATCTAAGGTATATGAGTTTCTTTCATAGGTTCCTTTCACCCATGATATCCAAGCCTCCTTTTACTCAAAATTGCATGATTTAAAGTTGAATTACTCATTGGTCTTATTTATTATGAAAATCAGTGCACATTATGTTGGGCTTTATGAAATTATGACTGTTTTGCTATGTTTTGAGTTATGAAACGAAGGTCTATTGTAAGATTTGATAAAGGGTTTTGATATATATTGCTTGAGGGTGTTACCAAGTATCTGTTGAAGCTTTTATGTTGAATTCTCTAGCATGATTTTACTCGTGAATTGCATGGTTTTACACTAGGACTACACACCCTATAAGTGTTTGATAAAATCTTCGACTAGGGTTTCTTGAGGAATTGATGGTCCAATGTATGTCTTATGAGTTGAATGATGTTATAATGTTTATATGATGATGCAATTATGTATGTATGTGATGACCAAATGATGATGAAAAGGATATGTATGTACTGATGAAAGGAATGTGAATATATATGTGTGTGTTTAAGTCATGTAAAGCACCTATAGTATTGCAAGTGAATTGTTGTGCTCTCATGTTATTATGTTCTTGGGAATTGTTGATGGATTATTGGGTTCTTATCCTAAGGCTTATGCTCTTGTGAATAGTGAAGCCTACTAAAAGGGGTTATGAACTATGTTATGTATTTTACTCTATAGTGTAAGGCAATTCCTATATGTATGGATTATGAACTATGTTGTACACCTTACCCTCATGTACCAAGTAATGTTATTCACTTACTTATTTCTACATGTTGGGGTTATGAACTATGTGATACTCCTTACCTTCGTGTATGATTTGGGGTTATGCTATATACTCATATCCACATGTAGGGGTTATGAACTATGTTGTACTCCTTACCCTCGTGTTTGGTTTAAGGTTATCCAAGGTACACACATGTAAAGGTTATGACTTATGCTACCTTTTACCCTCATGTGCTGTTTATTATTTCATGTACTACCCATTACCTACTAGAAGGGGTTATGACTCATACTATATCCCTCACCCTCTAGTACAAGGTATTTGGACGATCTAATCATGTTATCTTATTGGGTTAAACAAGCCATGTAAAAATGATTATTTTCAAGCATGTTTTAGTACAACGAATGTTCATGCATGTCATGTTGCTAATATACTATCTCTTGTTATGATAATGCATTTTGATTATATTGCATATCTCTTGTTGCATTGCATCCCACATACTAAGTACATTCCAACATACTAATGCATACTCTATGCCTACATGATATCACCATGTAGGAACCAGAGTACCGCTTGAGCATCTCCACCCATGTGGCTATTACAGTTTCACTCAAGCTTGTTGGTGAGTCCTCCATTCTGGGGATGTTGATCTATGTTTCTTATGCTATGTATTGATACTTTCTTTTTTATTGTTATTTTGACTATGAGGGTGAGCCCAAATGCTTTGTCTTGACCCCCGCAAAGTATCTATGTTTAGAGGTATTATTGGACAAGTTTTGTATTATGCTTGAGCTTGACTCATCTATGGTATAAAAGTATTACTCTCTTTCTCTCTCGCTTCCTTAGCCCCAATTTCCCCTTGTTTATGCTTATCTCTTATTGTCATTTTAATTTTTTTCACGATCAAAAATGTGCAATGATATGCTATGAGGCTTGTTTGGGATTCCTTTGGATTCCCCATTTGCCGATCACCTCTAGGCCCTATGCTTGGGTCATGAAAAAGATGGTATCAGATCACTAGGTTGTTAGATCCTCGGAGTCCAACACACTACATCGATTAGAGTCTTATTTATGGTTGTGTTGTACACCATAACTATGAGTAGGAGGCTATGAGACATTTTAGGAGATGTTTCCATTCTTCATGTTCTAAGTCGTGCTATAGAGTTGGATTAAATCTTCCCCCCTAACAGTTGTTCTTTGCCATTCTAATTGATCATGACTAACATAAGAGGAAGAAGAATCCGCGCCCTTGAGGTACAACCGACTCATAGGGAGCTCTAGGATGCTCTCACCTTGCTTGCACAAGTTATGGCTAATCAAGCAAATTAAGGGGCTCAATCCCCTCATGCTTCTACACCAGCTTCTGAGGTGAGAACTTCATGAAGATGAACCCACTGGAGTTTTATGGGTCAAAGGTGAACGAGGACCCACAAGAGTTTATTAATGAGAATTATAAGGTATTGGCCATCATAGGTATTAGATCGAAAGATAAGGCAAAGTTGACGGCCTATCAACTCGAAGGGGTAGCGTAAATATGGTATAATGAATGAAGTAAGGAGAAAGGAATCAACAATATAGTGCTTTGGGAGGAGTTCAAGGTGGCTTTCCTTAGTCAGTTCTTCTCTCTTGAGCTTAGGGAAGCCAAATTGGTAGAATTCATGAATTTGAGACAAGGGTCAATGAGTGTGAGGGAGTATTCCCTCAAGTTCAACCAACTCTCTAAGTATGCTCCTCACTTGGTTGCCAACCCAAGGGCTAGAATGAACAAGTTTGTGATGGCTGTGTCTGACTTGGTGAGTGAAGAATGCCTGTCTACTATGTTGATTAGTAATATGGACTTGTCCTGTTTGATGACTTATGCCAAACAAATGGAGGTGGAGAAGCTTAGGAAGAAAAGGAGTGGGAAGTCCAAGAGGACTTGGTTTGAAGATGACCGATTCCAACAAGGTATCGAGTTTCAAGGCCAAGGGTCTTCTAGTGCTCAAACAAGAGGCTTTCTATGGAAGGAATGGATAAACCAAGGTTCCAAGGAGGCAATAGTGGAATGACTTTTCCAAAATGCCCAAAATGTGAAAGGCATCGTCATGGCAAATGCTAAAAGAATTCAAGATCATGTTACAGGCGTGGGAAAGAAGGTCACAAGCTTATTGATTGCCTTTATATCTGGAACAAGGGCAAGGAGGGTCATCCTCAAGCTAAGGTGAGTTTTTTTGAAATTGATGTGTATACATGGGAAGGTTTGGGTGTTCCTATTCCCTTTATTTTTCCTCTTGTTGCTTGTGGGGTCATGTGTGTTCCGGGTGGTTATGTGAACCTTTAGTGTTTACACCTTTGTTGAGTGTATTATTGCTAGAAGGTCATCGGTATTGCTCTGTGTTCTTATTGCATTAGGTCTTACCTTGTGACTTGTTGGATATAAATGTGATGGATTTTGATGTCATTCTTGGGTTGGATTAGTTGCCTGCATGTTGTGTCTCCATTGATGGTAGGGCCTGTAGAGTTAGATTCCAATTCCCTAATAACCCGTTTTGAGTGGTAGTGAAGTGGTAAGTTTTTTTTCTTGTTTTAGGGTACAATTGATCTCCAAGGGATTGCATTTATCATCTTGTAAGGGTTAGAGGTGTGGAGCCTAAGTTATTTCTATTGGGTTGTTTTCGATGATCAATGAGCTATTCAATGTCCATTCCGATATGTTGAATTTAGGGTGTTGTTTTTTGGTTGACTTATGCCCTGGTCTTGTCTATAGGTCTTATAAATAGGCTCTTTAATCCCCACTTTATTATGTTTGTGATGGTCCTTGGTGATGATGTGTTGATTATTTCTGGAGGTGAGGAAGAACTTATGAATCATTGAGGGTGATGTTGTAAACTGCAGGAGGTGAGGTTGCTTGCCAATTATGTAAAGTGGAGACCTTTGGGTGACAAGAAGGTGGTGGTGGTGTAAGGGCTTTGATGGTTCCGAATCTTCTATGGTTGAAGGGGTTTAGTAAAATAAGGCTTTGATTTCTGTCCTAATAGAGTTGGATATCTTGGTGAAGGATGGTTGAGTGGAGGTTGTCTCCCAAGGGGAGATAGTGACATTTGGTACTAAGTGGCTTGTGTTTATGTTAAAGTTGATTGACAATCCTTCCGTTATTCCTTGTTGCTAGTGAGATTTGGCTATGTGGGTCTATTGGTGCTAGAAAGTCTTATAAGGGTTGCTCCATGTTCTTATTACATAAAGTCTTATCTTATGATCTTGGTGGAATTTGTTTGATGGATTGGAGGTCTTGAGGTGGTTTATGGTACCAAGTGAGTTATGTGTGATTAAGATTGACAAATGAGTTGAGGGTTGTGAGTCCTCAAAGAATGTGGAGAGAGGTTGTTAAATTTAAATAAGGGTGGATTGACCTAGAGATATGGTTGCGGTTTGTCCGGATCTTCATGCTTTTAGGTTGAGGATACATGTTGATGACTCTAGTGTCAAAGAACTCTTTGAGGTTGTGGGTGTTTTGGAGGATAACTTGACTTAGGAGAGGGTCCTCGTGGAGGTATTAGATTGAAGGATGGAAAAGTTGATTAATAAGGATGTGGTGTTCGTTAAGGATTGGGAGGAGTTCAAGGTTGACTTAGGAGAGGGTCCTCGTGGAGGTATTAGATTGAAGGATGGAAAAGTTGATTAATAAGGATGTGGTGTTCGTTAAGGATCTTGGGAAGGTTCGTCTGGTCGAAAGAGTCTCTCGGGGAGTGGGCATGGAGAACCAATACACGTATCTCTTTCATTTCTATTCAAGATTATGATGACATGTCAAGTCCTTTCATGATTCAAAGTCTTATGTTTCAGCCCCTATGTCATTTGCATGCATCCATATTTATGTTGACAAGTTCATGACGATTTGGCACTTATGTTGATATTTTAAAAATGGTGTTTTAAATGTATTGTTGCATTCTTGTTGGGGTTGATTTGTTCATGATTACTCTTCTCATATACGTTTCTTTGACAATCGGGGATGAATGTCCCCAAGGGGGAGATACAACCCCAAAAAGTGCTCGAAAATGTGCCTCGGAAGTGCCTGAAATTTTAATTACCATATATATCAAAATTTGTGCGTGATAGTAAAAATATGACTTCATATTCTTATTTAGGTGGTCAAATATAGGGAGAAAAGGGTCTAACCTCAATTTTAGAGCAACCACATCAAAATCTGAAAATCGCAACATGCAATTTCAAGAATGATTAGCGCATTGCTGGCGCAACACGCCAGTGTGGTTTTCCAGTAAAAATTTATCCAGATTTTCTAACTCAGTCCAAGGATTTTAATTCTTGTACCTAAGTGTTCTCATATGTGAAAACGCCTATACTTAGCCTTATTTCACCCTCATATCACCCAAGACATTTCTAAATACTCACTCAAACACTTAGGCTTATATTTCTCTCGAAATTCAAGGGTCAAAAGCCTCTCTGGATCTTAAGGATTTCAACCAAGCTTCAAGTCTCCATCTCCAATCTTCTTCAAGGTTTCTCCAAAAGCTAAGGTATGTGGGTTTCTTTTATTGATTCCTTTCACCCATGATACTCAAGCCTACTTTTACTCAAAATTGTATGATTTAAAGTTGAATTACTCATAGGTCTTATTTATTATGAAAGTCACTGCACACTATGTTGGGGTTTATGAAACTGTGACTGTTTTGCTATGTTTTGTGATATGAAATCTAAGATCTATTGTAAGATTTGATGAAGGATTTTGATGCATATTGCTTGAGGGTGATACCAAGTATCTATTGAAGCTCTTACATTGAATTTTCTAGCTTGATTTCACTCTTCAATTGCATGGTTTTACACTAGCACTACACACCCTCTAAGTGTTTGATAAAATGTCCGGCTAGGATTTCTTGAGGAATTGATGGTTCCTAAATTGCATGGTCTTTTACCCCCATTACACATCCACCAAGTGTTTGATAAAATATCCGGCTAGGATTTCTTGAGGAATTGATGGTCCAATGCATGTCTTATGAGTTGAATGATGTTATGATAATTATATGATGATGAAATGACATATGTATATGATGACCAAATGATGATAAAAAGTAATGTATGTATGTAATGATGAAAGGAATGTATATGTGTGTTTTTAAATCATGTAAAGCACTTATGGTATTGCAAGTGAATTGTTGGCCTCTCATGTTGTTATGTTCTTGGTAATTGTTGATGGGTTATTGGATTCTTATGCTAAGGTTTATGCTATTGTGAATTGTTAAGCCTACTAGAAGGGGTTATGAACTATGTTTTATATGTTTTACCCTCTAGTGCAAGGTCATTCCTACATATAGGGGTTATGAACTATGTTGTACACCTTACCCTCATGTATGAAGTAATGCTATTCACTTACCCATTTCTACATGTGGGGGTTACGAACTATGTGGTACTTTTTACCTCGTGTATGATTTGGGGTTATGCTATGTACTCATATCCACATGTAGGGGTTATGAACTATGTTGTACTCCTTACCCTCGTGTTTGCCTTGAGGTTATGCAAGGTACACACATGTACGGGTTATGACTTATGCTACCTTTTACCCTTATGTACTATTCATTATTTCATGTACTACCCATTACCTACTAGAAGGGGTTATGACTCATACTATATCCCTCACTCTCTAGTATAAGATATTTGGATGATCTAATCATGTTATATTATTGGGTTAAACAAGCCATGTAAGAATGATTATATTCAAGCATGTTTTACTAAACCAATGTTCATGCATGTCATGTTGCTAATATACTATCTCTTGTTATGATTATGCATTTTGATTATATTGCCTAGCTCTTGTTGCATTTCTTCCCACATACTTAGTACATTCCAACGTTCTAATGCATACTCTATGCCTACATGATATGACAATGTAGGAATTGGAGCCCCGCTTGAGCATCTCCACCCAGGTGACTAGTACGGTTTCACTCAAGCTTGTTGGTAAGTTCTCCATTCCGGGGACATTGATCTATGTTTCTTATGCTATGTGTTGATATTTTCTTCTTATTGCTATTTTGACTATGAGGGTGAGAACGGTTGCTTTGTCTTGTCCCCCGCAAAGTATCTATTTTTAGAGTTGTTGTTGGACAAATTGTGTATTGTGCTTGAGCTTGACTCATCTATGGTATAAAAGTATTACTCTCTTTCTCTCTTGCTTCCTTAGCCCCAACATGGGTTTGGGTATTCTTAAAGGTATCTCCAGTGAAAGGGGTTATAAGATTTGGTGAGAAAGGAAAACTAAACTCGCGTTATATAGGATCATATCAGATTATTAAGAGGATGGAGCAGATTGCATATGAACTAAAGCTACCTTAAAAGCTTTGGATGGTTATTTCTACTCTAAATCATCAAGTCATTAAGGAGTACAGAAATAGCTTCAGTTAAAGTACTCTGGAGAAACCAGCAGGCTGAGGAGATAACATGGGAGGCTGAGGACATAATGAAATCAAAATATCCTTACT